>CAUZXS010004536.1:0-155000 GCA_963585895.1 Sepioteuthis lessoniana | reverse complement strand
TATATATATATATATATATATATATATATATATATATATATATATATATATATATATATATATATACATACACACACACACAACAGTCTATGAGAAAGGATAATCCGTCTGTCAGCGCAGACCAGACAGAAGGTGAAGTTTATCTTGAGTTTAATCTGTTTGGATTAGGATTAACCTTCACGGATTAGAGCATTTACCAGCTGATGTGTTACAAGGGTATTTAGGAGGCTATCCATCATTAATATAGCTAGGTTTCATAACCGTCCATCCAGAGTTTAGTCGATGTCTTTTTAGTCCTAATACGAACACAATGAACATATTTTTTGTCTTTTATTTATTTATTTTTTAGACGAAGCTCTATTGATAATTAGCATTAACTGTACCCTGTAGAGAAGTCATTATCATCATCATGGCATACCACTAGCACAGATTTCTCTGATCCTTTCTCGCCACTCGTCCCTATCATTCATCTCTCTCAGTAGGTCTCCCAAGCTACATCCTGTATCAGTACAGACCTGTTGTAGATAGGTTCTAGCTGGTTACCCTACCATTGCTTGTCCATGTGAAGGGGTCCACAGGAGTACATCCCTTATGAGCTTACCCTTATTTCTCCAGCAGTGTCCCACATATCTTGCTCATCTAATCTGGATGGTTTTTAAAATGGGTGGTAAGTGGCCTTACGGCTGCTGCTTGGTGGGATGCTGCCTCCAGGACTTGTTCAATACAGCTCACAGCATTCTTGTGCAATTCCTGGCAAACTTTCTCTCCATACATTTAGTCAGTGTCTATGTGGTGCATCTATATAACAGTATTGACACAACCACTGCTTGGAAAAAACTGTGCGTTATTTTATCTGATAGGTCTGACTTCAATATAACCAATAGTCTATCAATAGCTGTCCAAGCCTTCACTAGTCGCATGTTGATATCATTTTCAGTAGATGAGACGCTACTTCCAAGATAGGTGAACTTGTCCACAAGTTTCAGAGATCTTTCATTTAGTGTGGAGATGTCACCTCTTTGATTAAAGCCCATGAACTCTGTTTTGTCTGTGTTGACATGGAGACCTATGCCACCTGCTGCCCGTTCCAGAACATGCAGCAGGGTTTTGGCTTGGGTGGGTGTATTTGCCTAAAGTAAGTGAAGTAAGACCCCACAACAAAAAGAAAAAAAATGAGAAGGTAAAAATTGTATCTCTTAATGACACTTGGCATTATAAAGTACATATCAAGGGTAAAATAAAGCAATCCAGGGAAAGGAGTAGCACCCTCTCCTACACCTCAGTGTAGTAGCTAATGAAAAGGAAGCCTTTGGGTCACCTTCGGGTTACCCTCAACTATGGTTGCCAAAAGGAAAAAAAAAAAGTTTCAAGTACTGCTATTTAACACAAATAATGCTATTTAATATAAATGCCTCATAAAAAATTGAAGTTTTATTTGACCCATAAAGAGAAATCTGGGTAGTTAAGAGACCCACTGTCATTACCATTATCCATAGAACCACTCTCACCTGTTACAGTCTTATCAATGAATCAAATAGATACGATGGAAAGGTATTAGTATTAGATAGGAATACTTGAAACCATACAACAATCATCTATATTAAGAATAATTACTTGAAGATATCATATTTACCCAACCCCTCCGCTCAGGCAGGATATGACACAAGGTCATTTTTTAAGCGGAGTTTAACAGGTTTGAATTCTGAGTTTTCCTTCTCCTAGACTAGTTGCCTCACCAAGAACCTAGTGTAATTACTTGAAGATATAATTGTTAATTTATCATTATTAATTGCTTGAAATACTTGAATTGGTTGTATTTTATGGCATATCAACCCTAGTGGGTTATTTAATGCCAAATCCTGTTCATATGTTCTATAACAGAGAAAGACAACAACACTGATGTATAAAAATATCTGTTTTTTCTTCTTTTATTACCCAAAATATATGGATGAGTAGAGTATGGAGGGTCAAAGACGTCTGAGCAGTATACACAGGGGCAGAGGTGGGAATCTTCGGTGAAACTTCTTCTGCTTTAGATCAAAACCTTCCGGGTTACATAAGATCTTAGACACCCACGCAAATTCTCATGGTCACACCTCCAGTCTGCCACCAACAGGTTGCACGTGGACACGCCTCCTTCTAGCATGCCATGAAAATTCTTGTGGTCACAGTTTTAGCCTGCTGCCAACACAACATATGTGATCCCGCATTCTTCTTACATGCCAAACACACAATTTACATGGTATTTCCGCCAAGAAATCCTTCGTCCTGTCTATTTAAGGTAAGTAAGTAAAGAGGGCGACTAGAAGGCTCCCTTTTCAATAGCTACTACACCAAGGTTTAGGGGAGGATGCTACTCCTTTCCCGGGATTGCTCCACTTGTAATGCAGTGTTAAGCAAAGAGGTATCAAGTACCATTTTTAAAGTCTTAGGTATGACCCGACCTAGGATTGAACCCCGGTTTCCCAGACCATTGGTGAACACTCTACCCACTGCGAATTTTTTGTTCCGAGTGTCCGACTTCCACAGCAGCATTGACAGATGTCAAAGGGGTCTGCAAATCAATATCCAATTTTATATATATATGAATTACAAACAAATAGTTTGTGGGTAACAATTTTTACAAGAGCCAGAGCTTATTTGCACATAGTTATATTTCAAAATAAGAAGGTCCACAAAGAGATTTGTATTTTTTGAATTTATTTCAGCACCACCACCACAAGCATAATTGAAACAATATAATGGTGCAAATTACTAGAACAGTTACAAATGGCCAAATTGTTTTTATATTCATTCCAAAATGACGATTTCTAATACTGAATAGTTGTCCAGTCGGCTGGGGCTGTAGAATACACCGACTGCTTCTCTGCAGAGGGGTAAGACCCTCCCCGCAACCAGTGTCCTGGATATGATACTAAACAATCTGATGGTGAGGTTCCAGTAATGCTGGAGTTTTGGGGAATGCAGAGTATCCCTTCATTGCCACTGCTTCCAGGTCCACTATGGCCCGGAATGGTAGCACCTGATAGGGTCCTATCTATGGGTCAAATAGAACTGTGTACTTATGCTAAACCAAATTGTTTAAAATGGAACTGTTTTTTGAGATTGAAACTGTACTTATACTAAACTGAATTGTTTGAAATAGAACTGTTTATACGTATAAAAATGGATCTAGCATTAAATAACCTATGAAGGTTGACATGCCATAAAACCCAAACAACCAACCAACATAATATTGGATGCTGATTGCAGCAATACCTTAGTATTCATCATGTCACGCTATCAGCATGGATATTTCTGACCCTCTCTCGCCACCCCTCCCTATCGTCCACAGCTTTTGGCAGGTCTTCCAGGCTACATCCAGTATCTGCACAGAGCTGCTGTATGTTTGTTCGAGCAGGACGTCCTGCCTTTGCTCGTCCCTGTGAAGGGATCCACAGGAGTACATCACTTACGAGTTCATCCCTACTTCTCCAGCAGTGTCCCACATGTCCGGTACATCTAATTTTGATAGTTTTCGTGACAGGTGGTAGGTGGCCGCGCAGTTGCTGTTTTGTGGGGTGCTGCTTCCAGGACTTGTTCACTATTGCTCACTGCATTCTTGTGTAATTGCCGTCAAGATTTTTCTCCATACATTTTGTTAACATCCACGTGCCTGCGGTGGCTCATTCCATACTATGCAGTAGAGTTTCGGTTTGTGCGGGTGCATTTGCCAGAAGTGCTATATTATCGGCGTAGTTAGCGTCAGTAATTGTTTATGCAGGGTACTTTCTGCTTCTTTCTTTTGTAAGCTTGAAACTATTTTCTTTGATTTTATAAACAGATGTTCAAAGCATGTAGTCTAAACATTTGATAAAAAGGTATGGGGCTAATGTGTCTCCTTGCAGTACACCTGCTACAAAGCCGAAGTAGTCTGTGTCTCTATCCAAAGAACGGACTTTTACTTTGGTGTTTCCATAGAGCATCATTATGGCTGCGACTGTTTCTTTGGGTAGGCCGTATGCGAGTAGAATTTGCCCCATCTTTCCTCAGTGAATGGAGTCAATACTGGGGAGTTACTCGAGTAAAATGAGGACAAATCAAGACATCATTGCCAGACAAGCTGAGGATCGGAAACTGAGAAGATACCAACTATTCTTGGCCCATTTTCTTTTTCTATCATGGTCGAAAGGACCAACCTACCTATTGTGCCAGATTGATTCAAGGACATCCCTGTTTAAGGTCATCATTTTATGCCCAGAGTTGAGGGAATCACATTCATTCTCCATCTATATTTACACATTTTTTGTGTCTTCTTTCTTAAGAGCATCTGGCACACAGTTATACGGTTTCAAGTATTCATATCCAATACAAATAACTTGCTCACAGTGTACAGTTTTAGGAATTCTTATCTAATACAAATAACTTTTGCACAGTTTGAAGTTTTTAAGTATTCCTAATACAAATAACTCTCACACAGTTGTACAATTTCAAGTATTCCTATCTAATATGTCTAATTTATATACAATTATATGGTTTCAAGTAATTATTTCTCTTTAATAATAATCATTTGTTTGTACACAGTTTTATGGTTTCAAGTATTCTTATACATTACTATTAATTTTCAAACAGATTTAATTGACTTGAAGATGGGACCCTAACAGATCTGGATCAGTAACAGCAATGAAGACATACACGATGCTCCCCAGAGCAACACCATCAGATGAAATTTGGTGTCATACTCAGGACATCTATTTTTAGAGAAGCCTTACTTCTTTACAAGGGATATAGTCAGCGTATTGTAAGCCCTGCAGATCAAACAGTTTGAAGGTTTGGTTTTATGGTATATCAACCATTGTAGGTTATTTAATGCCAAATCCTCTTGATACATATATGTTAAATATATAGGATTTGGTTTTGGTTGGCTTTTACGGCATATCAACCATTGTAGGTTATTTAATGCCAAATCCTCTTTATACATATATATTAAATATATAGGATTTGGTTTCGTTGGCTTTTATGGCATATCAACCATTGTAGGTTATTCAATGCCAAATCCTCTTTATACATATATATGATTTGGTTTGGTTGGGTTTTATGGCATATGAACCATTGTAGGTTATTTAATGCCAAATCCTCTTTATACATATATATTAAATATATAGGATTTGGTTTGGTTGGGTTTTATGGCATATCAACCATTGTAGGTTGTTTAAAGCCAAATCCTCTTTATACATATCATCATCATATCGTGCTGGTAGCACGGATATCCCTGATCCTCTCTCACCACTTTTCCCTATCGTTCATCGCCTCAGGCAGGTCTTCTGGACAACATCCCGTATCCTCACATAGTTGCTGAATGTATGTTCGTGCTGGTCTACCTGCTTTTGCATGGCCATGTGTGGGGGTCCATAACAGTACATCACTTATGAGTTTGTCCCTGCTTCTCCAGCAGTGTCCTGCATGTCTGGTTCGTCTAACTTGAATAGTTTTCGTGATAGGAGGCAGGTGGCCGTACAGTTGGTGTCTTGTGGGGTGTTGCCGCCAGGACTTCTTCAAGATTGCTCGTAGCATTCTTGTGTAATTGCCGTCTAGCTTCTTCTCCAGCCGTTTTGTTAGAGTCCATGTAGTGCATCCATATAGCAGTATCAATGCGACTGCTGCCTGAAAGAAACTGCATTTCATTTTATCGGTTAGGTCTGATTTCCATATAATCGATAGCCTATTGATAGCTGTCCATGCTTTCGTTAACCTCGTGTCGATGTCCTTTTCAGTTGATGCGACGCTGCTTCCTAGGTAAGTGAATTTGTCTACTAGTTTAAGAGGGGTTCCGTTTAGAGTGGAGATGTCACCCATTTGATTCTAGCACATATATTCCGTTTTGTGTCCATTGACATAGAAGCCTATGCCTGCAGCTGCTCGTTCCAAACTATGCAGTAGTGTTTCGGCTTGGTTGGGTGTATTTGCCAGTATTGCTATATCATCGGCGTAGTCGGCGTCGGTAATTGTTTTTGCGGGGTACCTTCTGCTTCTTTTCTTTGTCAGCTATATGATTTGGTTTGGTTGAGTTTTATGGCATATCAACCATTGTAGGTTATTTAATGCCAAATCCTCTTTATACATATATATTAAATATATATGATTTGGTTGGGTTTATGGCATATCAACCATTGTTGGTTATTTAATGCCAAATTCATTTTTATACATATAAACAGTTCCAAATACAGTTTAAATGTCAAACAGTTCTATTTGACCCATAGATAAGACCCTATCAGGTACCAAAAGTCCAAACCATAGTGGCCACGGGAGGAATGGCAATGAAGGGGTACTCAAATTCCCCAAAGCTCCAGCATTACTGGAGCCTCACCATCAGATTATTTAGTGTCATAACAGGATATCCGTAGGGGGTGGGGTCTTCCCTCTCTACAGAGATGCAGTTGGTGTATTCTGCATCCCCAGCTGACTGGACCAGACAGTTTGAAGGAGTTTTAAGATACTGCTTTGTTGCTAAAGAAATTCCCTGATGGAGTGGAATAGACTGAGCTTAACCTTTAAGAAATTAAACAGTATGGAAAAGTTCTCAGAATTAACATTTGCTGATGCTTCTTTTAAAAGAAGCTTCTGGTCGGTGCTTTCAAAGGAGGATTGGGATAAATATACCAGCCCTACAAGAAGAAGCAAATGAAGCAGCATTCTACCAGAAAACAATCCAAGAAGAAATTCTATTGAAAAGCGAAAGGAAAATTCAAATTATATGCTTCACTGCATTCTTCTAGAACCCTTGAAGAAAAAGTTTGGTTTGGTTGGGTTTTACGGCATATCAACCCTTGTGAGTAATTTAATGCCAAATACTCTTTATACTTATATATCAAATATATGATTTGGTTTGATTCAGTTTTATAGCATATCAACCCTTGTGGGCTATTTAATGCCAAATCCTCTCTATACATATATATTAAATATATATGATTTGGTTTGGTTGGGGTTTTATGGCATATCAACCACTGTAGGTTATTTAATGCCAAATCCTCTTCATACATATATATCAAATATATATGATTTGGTTTGGTTGGGTTTTATGGCATATCAACCCTTGTGAGTAATTTAATGCCAAATCCTCTTTATACATATATATTAAATATATATGATTTGGTTTGATTCAGTTTTATAGCATATCAACCCTTGTTGGTTATTTAATGCCAAATCCTATGATTTGGTTTGGTTGGGTTTTATGGCATATCAATCACTGTAGGTTATTTAATGCCAAATCCTCTTTATACATACATATATTAAATATGATTTATAAATGAATAGTTTGTAGGTAACATTTTAAACAAACCAGAGCTTATTTGTTTGCACACAGTTAAATGGATATACGTATATGGTTATTACTCTCATTTGCATACAATTAAATTGTTCCAAATATTGCTAACACTAACAATTCAACATCAGTTATTTGTTTTCACACAGTTAAATGCTCAAACAGTTCTATGAGACTTTCTGAGTTACTATAACTCTGAGTCAAAGTGGACCTGGGAGTAATGGCAATGAAGGAGTACTCTACATTTCCTAAACCCCCAGAACTGGCGTCTTACCATCAGATGGTTTAGTGTCAAATCCAAGACACTCATTAAGTGGACAGGGTCTTACCCTTCTGCAAAGATGCAGTCGACATATTCAACAGCCCCGGCTAACTGGGCTAGATGAAAAGATTTGTACAGGATGAAACCATTATCAAGGATACGATGGTAAAGGGAGAAATCAACGTAGATAAAGATGATTGACCCCTGAAGTCAAATGGCGGTGAACATAGACTAAGTTTGCATGATATCTTACAGCACAGAAACACCAGCTCTGAACATTAACAGGAACAACAAATAAAAGATAGAAAGTGTTAATTATCTCCCTTGATTTGGAGTTGTTTATCCCTCACCACCATCTTGGATCTGCAAGTTCTTATGCAGCTTGTTTCACATCAAGTAATTGTGTAATTAATTGAACGACTCATAGAAAATTGGTTTGGTTTGGTCTGTTTGGTTTTATGGCATATCAACCTTTGTAGGTTATTTAACACCAAATCCATTTTTATGTAAATAATCTGTTCTATAGAAAACAGTTCAGTTTAGCATAAGTACACAGTTTAATTGTCAAAAACATTTCCATTTCAAACTATTCAAGCAGTTATATGTAATAATTCAGTTAAGTGTAAATACAGTTGTAATGTCGAAAAACAGTTCTATTTGAAATAATTCAGTTAAGCATAAGTTTAAGTGTAAGTACGGTTTAATTCAGTTTACTCAATTCATTTTAGCATAAGTATGCTGTTAGTTCTATTTAACCCATAGATAGGGCCCTACCAGGTGCTACCATTCCGGGCCAGAGTGGACCTGGGAGCGATGGCAATGAATGGGTACTCCGCATTCCCCAAAGCACCAGCATTGCTGGAACCTCGCCATCAGATTGTTTAGTGTCATATCCAGGACACTCATTAGGGGAGGTCTTATCCCTCTGCAGAGGCGCAGTCAGTGTATTCTACACCCCCAGCCGACTGGGCAATCATAGAAAATTGAAATTGAATAGATAAATAAATAAATGAATAAGAAAAAGCCGATATTCACTCTGAATTGTCCAGCAGGACACATGGTGTAACGGTTATAGGCGTTGGTTCCCTAAGCTTCTAAGGAAACAATCATCTGGAGGTTGCAGGTTCAATCCAGACTGCAGGCAAGTAACAATACAGAAATACTTAACACTTGTACCCGGTTATGGCTAATGGAATCAGAACAGGCGATCCCCACAGATTCAATAAAGGATGTAGTTCGAAATTCCGTGAAGGTTCCAGAGTTCGACAAATACCTGAAGAAGGCTGGAGGACATAACAGCCGAAACGTTGTGGAAATAACAATAAAGATGAAGACAATAGTCTGAAAACCCTTAATGATAAAAATCATCAAGCTTCATCTTAGAGATTTAGACAACTAAAAAGCAGATAGTCTCCAAATGGCCACGCTAAAGCAGTCATTGTACGTCAGCCAGTCCCAAGTGAATGGCTGTGGTAATTAAAAATGACTAGGAAAAAAAAACAAAAAAACAAACAACACACAAGGGTTCCAAATCTTCTACGCAGGTGTGGAACCACCGGAAACAGATATGTTTCTCCCTCCACCAACACGATGAGTGGAAGTAAGGGGATGACCCGTAGGCTAAGTTTTATCCCAAGAGGATCTATGACCTTTTAATAGAAAATATTAACCAGTCTTTCTCTCTCTCTTATCAAACAACTCACAGTAGCGAGCCAGCCATAAACCCTAAAGAAAAATACTAAAGTGTCATGTTTTTCTATATCAACCTTCATGTTCTCCGACATATACCCAAGTGACCATGTGGTGTACCTGTCCCTGCTAGCTACTTATACCTATGGCTAAACTACAGTGATTTGTTTATTGATAATTCACTTATATTTTAACAGAGTGATTTCATGGATTTATATTGATGGTGAGTCGTAGAGAACGCCATACCTTGGACTCTTCATAAATGGCAACTTCAGTTTGGCCCAACAAGAAGCAAATGAGGCAGCATTCTAGCTGAAGACAATTCTGAAAGAAACTCAACAGGAAAGAGAAGACAAAATTCAAGAAATGAGGTTAATACTGGATGAAGCTATTACCAAGGATATAATGGCAAAAAGGAAAAGCTGACTGACACAAGAGGTCAACTGGCTGAGCCTCCTGGAGGTCTGTGTCTTTGATAAGTATAAATAGTCACCATATTGGTATGGTTCAGTTTCTTTGTTCAATGGCATATCAACCTTTGTGGGTTATTTAATGCCAAAGCCAATCTTGTAGAAAAACAGTAGTGATACTATTTAATGTTTCTTAGTTCAATAGCATATCAACCTTTGTGGGTTATTTAATGCCAAAGCCATTCTTGTAGAAGAACAGTAGTGTTACTATTTAATGTTTCTTAGTTCAATGGCCTATCAACCTTTGTGGGTTATTTAATGCCAAAACAATCCTTGTAGAAGAACAGTAGTGATACTATTTAAGGTTTCTTTATTTAATGGCATATCAACCTTTTTGGGTTATTTAATACCAAAGCCATTCTTACAAAAGAACAGTTTTAATACAGTTAGATAGAATTGAACAGAGATAGTTTGGGTAGGTTTCTTTGTTTAATGGCATATCAACATTCATGGGTTATTTAATACCAATATATTCTTGTAAAATAGTAGTAGTACTATTAAATTGATAGATTGGTTTGGTTTCTTTCTGTTATGGTACCTACCTTACGGACTACAATGAACTCTTTCTATTACTATGAATACCAGGAGAATATTCATCTCAGTGTTAAGTTAACTCCAGCCTAACACATTGGCAGTCAGACTGACGTTCAACACTCTTTTTTACCTATGCTATATTCATACTTTCGTTCAATATACTTGCTTCACGAAATCCTGAGTTTGTGTCTTTCTTCTGGACCTTTTACTGGTCCACAAAACTTTCTTAAATGGCACATCAACCTGCAGGGGTTACTTAATGTCATTTCCATCCTTGTAGTAGTAGTAGCAGTAGATAGAATAGAACAGACTGAGATAGTTTGGTTTGGTTTCTTTGTTTAATGGCATATCAACCTTTGTGGGTTATTTAATGCCAAAACCATCTTAGGTTTGGGTGGGTCTTTTTTTGTTTTAATGTCATATCAAACTTTGTAGGTTATTTAATGCCAAAGCTATCCTTCCAGAAGAACAGTAGTGGTACTATTTAACCCATAGCTGGGAGGATAAGGGGGTTCATACCTTTCCCAAGAGTATTTGCTCAAAAGTGAACATAATAGTACGACTGGAGTACGTACTTGCTTACTATGATCCCACAGTCCAGTGCTTTAACCATTACACCATGAGGACCCCACCCCCTAAAAGCCATCTTAGTAGAAGAACACTAGTGGCACTATTTAACCCATAGCTAGGGGAATATGATGGATCATGGCTTTCCCAAGAGTATTAGTCTGAAAGTGAATATAATAGCACAACTGGAGTTTGAACTCACTCACTATGATGTTGCAGTCCAACATAGATGGATAAGGGCGTTCATGCCTTTCCCAAGGGTATTCGTCTGAAAGTGAATATAATAGCACAACTGGAGTTTGAACTCACTCCCTATGATGTTGCAGTCCAACAGAGGGATAAGGGGGTTCATGCCTTTTCCAAGGGTATTCGTCTGAAAGTGAACATAATAGCATGATTGGAATTGGAACTTGCTCATTACAATATTGCAGCCCAGCATTTTAGCCACTATGCTTTGGGAACTCACCATCCGACCAAGCTGGATGTGCTAGTTCTTAGCTTGTTTCACAGTCACTCTGAAAGAATTGCATTTTTTAGCTGAAAACTTGCTCTCTTCAACATTGCTCTCACGGTGCCTGTATCTGTTGTATTTTCTGTGGAAATAAATGGAGGCATTACTTCAGGAGCAAACCAACCAACCAGCCACCCCACACTTTTCTAATTTCATCTCCCTCGTACGAGTATAGCAATTTCAACAGACGTTAGAACCGATAAAAATAACACTTAAGTCTGAAATAACAAATTATATATGTCTGCCTACACACAAGATGAAGCAAATACCTAATGTTTAAATTCATACAAGAAATTGTTTTAACTTTAAAAATAGCAGTCACTGATTTTCTGTGTACTTATGTGGCCTTCCTCAATATTAGTCATGTATTTTTGTTTCAATAATACTTTTCTCCACAATTTTTCGATTTTTGGTTGGTGTTTTATGGCATACCAACTCTTGTGGGTTATTTAATGCTAAATGATTTGTAAGAAAATAGTTTGTAGGTAACTTTCAAACAAGTTGTTAGAGCTCATTTGTTTGCACATTTAAAAAGTTTCAAGTATTGCTATCTATCGCTAATAATTCTATTAAATATTAATCATTTGTTTGCACATAGTTAAATAGTTTCAAGTATTGCTATCTACCACTAATAATTCTATTAAATATTAATCATTTGTTTGCACATAGTTAAATAGTTTCAAGTATTGCTATCTACCACTAATAATTCTATTAAATATTAATCATTTGTTTGCACATAGTTAAATGGTTTCAAGTATTGCTATTTAAAATTAGTAATTCTATTATTAAGTCTTCCAATAAAATATATATAATTTGTACACAACTGAATGATTTCAAATAACTAATAATAATAATAATAATCCTTAGTAAATGATTGAACAGTTCTATTTGAACCATAAATGGGACTCTAAAATGTACTACCAATCAAGTTCAGAGTGGACCTGGGAGTAATATTCCGTAAGGCTTCAGGACTGAAGCCTCACAACCAGATGCAGTTTAGTGTCTTACCAAGAACTCTCATTGCAAAAGCGCTGTGGGCATTGTCTACACCTACAGCTTACAAGATGTTTTCGATTTTTACCAAGTTAAACACATAAGAGAGTTTAAAGAAGTTTAGTTAACGTAGTTTACAATACAGTGGAACATCGGTTATCAAACAACTCTCAAATTGAACAATTCAGAGTTTGACCAAAAAACTTTGAATCAAAAATGCTTCAGTGATTCAAACAAACAAGTTGAGCTAATGAAAACAGAATGCAACTGAATGAGTGCTGAGACAAACTGAACGTGGTCAAATGACTGGCTGAGTCTACCCGAGCAGCATTATTTCAGTTTTCCAACAAATTGGTAAGTAAAAAGTAAAGTTGACGACTTTAGTCAAGAGTGATCTGAAGGCTCCCTTTTCAATAGCTACTACACCAAGCTGTACGGGAGGGTGCTACTTCTTTCCTGGATTGTTCTACTTTACCCTTGGTCCTTACCTTATAACATTGAGTGTTAAGCAAGGCGACATCAAGTACCATTTTTTGAGTCTTTGGTATGACTTGACCTGGGACTGAACCCCGGACTTCGGGACCATTGGCAAACACTCTACTCATTAGGCTAATGAGTCAAATGTAATTTTGGAACAAACTATGTTTGAGGGGGCGTCCTCGTGGTGTAATGGTTAAAGCGATGGACTGCGGAATCGTAGTACGCAGGTTCGTACTCCAGTCACACCATTACATTCACTTTTGGGCAAATACCCTTGGGAAAGGTATGAACCCCCTTATCCTCCCAGCTATGGGTTAAATAGTACCACCACTGTTCTTCTAGGAGAATGGCTTTGGCATTAAATAAACTACAAAGGTTGATATGCTATTAAACAAAGAAACCAAACCAAACCAAACTATGTTTGACAACAAGGTTCCATTGTATTTATAAATAAAGAATGCTCACGCTCAATATTGGTGACGGAGCACATATAGAGTGAAGTTAGGATAGCGTAGACACAGGGTCAATGGCAGTCGATGACTCGGTTTCTCACCCATGTGATTATCATGCCAAAATCTACTGGTCTCAAACATTCCTATCAAATAATGATTTAGATACAATTATATGGTTTCAAATAAGTATTCTTATTCAATATCAATTATTTGTTTGCACACGGTTATATAATTTTAAGTATTGATATCTGATACAAATAATTTATACAAAATCAAAAGATTTTAAATATTCCTATCAAATACTAATAATTTGCACACATTTATATGGTTTTAAGTGTTCACATCTTATACAAATAATTTGCATACAGTTATAAGGTTTCAAGTATTCTAATCTGATACAAAAATTTCTCCACAATTATATGGTTTCAAGTATTCCTATCTAGAACAAAGAATTTCCAGTTATATGGTTTCATATATTCCTATCTAATTCAACTAATTTGGACAGTTATAAAGTTTCAAGTATTCTTATCTAATACAAATAACTTTCACTTTTTTCAGATATTTCTATCTAATTTTATCAAAGCAATTATATGGTTTAAATGAATATTAAAGTCTGTCTTTTTTATTTAAGCAATTATATGGTTTTAAGTAACTAATGATAAAATTACTACAGAGAGGGTGTAATGGTTAACAAGCTGAACTGGACTGCAAAATCATAGTGAGTTCAAATTCCAGGCAAGCTATCATGTTCAATTTTGAACTAATACCCTTGGGAAAGGTATGAACCCACTTATCCCTCCCTCAGCTATAAGTGAAATACCACCACTACTGTTCTACAATGCTAGCTTTGGCATTAAATAACCCATTTAGGTTGATATGCCATTCAACAAAGAAACCTTCAATACCACCACTACTGTTCTTCTACAATGCTAGCTTTGGCATTAAATAACCAATTTAGGTTGATATGCCATTCAACAAAGAAACCTTCAATACCACCATTACTGTTCTTCTACAAGGATGGCTTTGGCATTAAATAACCCATTTAGGTTGATATGCCATTCAACAAAGAAACCTTCAATACCACCATTACTGTTCTTCTACAATGATGGCTTTGGCATTAAATAACCCATTTAGGTTGATATGCCATTCAACAAAGAAACCTTCAATACCACCACTACTGTTCTCCAAGGATTACTTTGGCATTAAATAACCCATTTAGGTTGATATGCCATTCAACAAAGAAACCTTCAATACCGCCATTACTGTTCTTCTACAATGATGGCTTTGGCATTAAATAACCCATTTAGGTTGATATGCCATTCAACAAAGAAACCTTCAATACCGCCATTACTGTTCTTCTACAATGATGGCTTTGGCATTAAATAACCCATTTAGGTTGATATGCCATTCAACAAAGAAACCTTCAATACCACTACTACTGTTCTTCTACAATGCTAGCTTTGGCATTAAATAACCCATTTAGGTTGATATGCCATTCAACAAAGAAACCTTCAATACCACCATTACTGTTCTTCAACAATGATGGCTTTGGCATTAAATAACCCATTTAGGTTGATATGCCATTCAACAAAGAAACCTTCAATACCACCATTACTGTTCTTCTACAATGATGGCTTTGGCATTAAATAACCAATTTAGGTTGATATGCCATTCAACAAAGAAACCTTCAATACCACCACTACTGTTCTCCAAGGATTACTTTGGCATTAAATAACCCATTTAGGTTGATATGCCATTCAACAAAGAAACCTTCAATACCACCACTACTGTTCTTCTACAATGCTAGCTTTGGCATTAAATAACCCATTTAGGTTGATATGCCATTCAACAAAGAAACCTTCAATACCACTACTACTGTTCTTCTACAATGCTAGCTTTGGCATTAAATAACCCATTTAGGTTGATATGCCATTCAACAAAGAAACCTTCAATACCACCATTACTGTTCTTCTACAATGCTGGCTTTGGCATTAAATAACCCATTTAGGTTGATATGCCATTCAACAAAGAAACCTTCAATACCACCATTACTGTTCTTCTACAATGCTGGCTTTGGCATTAAATAACCCATTTAGGTTGATATGCCATTCAACAAAGAAACCTTCAATACCACCATTACTGTTCTTCTACAATGCTGGCTTTGGCATTAAATAACCCATTTAGGTTGATATGCCATTCAACAAAGAAACCTTCAATACCACCATTACTGTTCTTCAACAATGATGGCTTTGGCATTAAATAACCCATTTAGGTTGATATGCCATTCAACAAAGAAACCTTCAATACCACCATTACTGTTCTTCTACAATGCTAGCTTTGGCATTAAATAACCCATTTAGGTTGATATGCCATTCAACAAAGAAACCTTCAATACCACCATTACTGTTCTTCAACAATGATGGCTTTGGCATTAAATAACCCATTTAGGTTGATATGCCATTCAACAAAGAAACCTTCAATACCACCATTACTGTTCTTCTACAATGCTAGCTTTGGCATTAAATAACCCATTTAGGTTGATATGCCATTCAACAAAGAAACCTTCAATACCACCACTACTGTTCTTCAACAATGATGGCTTTGGCATTAAATAACCCATTTAGGTTGATATGCCATTCAACAAAGAAACCTTCAATACCACCATTACTGTTCTTCTACAATGATGGCTTTGGCATTAAATAACCCATTTAGGTTGATATGCCATTCAACAAAGAAACCTTCAATACCACCACTACTGTTCTTCTACAATGATTACTTTGGAATTAAGTAACCCACGAAGGTTGACATGCCATAAAACCAAACCAAAATAATGATTTGGAAACAATTCTAACTAAGTAAATATTCTTAATACAAATAATTTTTACATAGTTGTATAATTTCAAGTATTCCTAATTATTACTAACAATTTGCAAATAGATCTATTCGATTCATAGATGAACCCTCATGTCTTCTATTACACTAAGTCAAAGTGTACCTAGGAGTAAAAGCAATGAAAAGAAAAGTTTACACTTCTAAAAGTGTAATTTAGTGGGTGGGGATCTTACCCATCTGCAGGGGATGCAGAGCCAATAACACAGGAGGCGGGTGTCCTCGTGGTGTAATGGTTAAAGCGATGGACTGTGGAATCGTAGTACGCGAGTTTGTACTCCAGTCGCGCTATTACGTTCACTTTCGGGCAAATACCCTTGGGAAAGGTATGAACCCCCTTATCCTCCCAGCTATGGGTTAAATAGTATCACTAGTGTTCTTCTAGGAGAATGGCTTTGGCATTAAATAACCTAAAAAGAGTTGATATGCCATTAAACAAAGAAACCAACCAACCAACCAACCAAGACAGGAGGTGCCTGTGGTATAATGGTTATCGTCGTAGGAAATGGACACGGTGACACGAGTTCAAATCCTGGACGAGACTGATTGCATTTCACATAGCACTAATACCCTTGGGAAAGGTATCAATCCAATTATTCTCCCTCCAGCTAAGGGTAAATAGTAGGACAGACTAGGTTCTTTAGCCTTGGTGAGGCAACTAGTCTAGGGGAAGGAAAACTCTGAATTCAAACTTGTTAAACTCCGCTTAAAAACTGACCTTGTATCATATCCTGCCCGAGCGGAGGGGTTGGGTAAATATGATAAGACAGGGGACGATAAAAAGGGAAAAAGGTAAGCAGCAGCATGCTTATTGGTGAATAGAATTTGCTTAGAGAAAATAAACAGCCGAATAAGTTTGACCCTCAGCAACTGGGTTAAAGACAAATGCTAGGCAAGTTAAATTTACATGGCGGATTTGTACTATTTTTTCCAGAAGGGATACACCATACTCCCCAAGAGTTCCGGAAGAGGAACCTCACCATCAGATTGTTGTTGTTTGGGTTTATGACATATCAACCGTTGTAGGTTATTTAATGCCTAATCCATTTTTATATAAACAGTTCTATTTCAAACAATTCAGTTTAGCATAAGTAAATGGTTTAATTATTGAAAACGTTTCTATTTCAAGCTGTTCAGTTTAGTCAAACAGTTCTATTTCAAACAATTCAGTTTAGCATACAAAAACAGTTCTATTTCAATGAGTTCAGTTTAGCATAAGTACACAGTTTAGTTCTATTTGATCCATTGATAGGACCCTATTAGGTAACACCACTCTGGACTAGAGAGCAATGGCAATGAAGAGGTACTTCGCATTCCCCAAAGCTCCAGCATTACTGGAACCTCACCATCAGATTGTTTAGTGCCAGATCCAGGACACTCGGTGGGGTGGTGGACCTTACCCCTCTGCAGAGATGCAGTCAGTGTATTCTATAGCGTCAGCCAACTGGGCAACTCACCAACAGATGCTATTTCGTGTAATACCTAAGACACTCGTTTGTGAGAGGGAGGGTCTTACCTAAGTGCCAAAAAGAAGTGTTTTAGGTTGATAATGTTTGTTGATAAACTAGCAATATCTCTCTTTCTGAGGAAAAGATGGAACAAGTCTTTTTTTTTAAGGAGATCTTACCCTTGAACAGTCTCAACTATTAAATCCTATTTGACTTGGCCCTTAGCTGATTTGTGGCAACCTCAACTGACCCCAAAGTCAATTCTAAAGTCAACAGTGGGTAGAGTGTTCGCCAATTGTCTGGGAGACCTGGGTTCAATCCCAGGTCGCGTCATACCAAAGACTTTAAAAATGGTACTTGATACCTCCTTGCTTAACACTCAGCAATATAAGGTACATCTCAAGGGTAAAGTTGAGCAATCCAGGGAAAGGTGTACTGCCCTCCCCTACACGTTGGTGTAGTAGCTATTGAAAAGGGAGCCTTCTGGTCGCCCTCGACTAAAGGGGGACAATTTTACTTACTCTTGAGCCCATCTAATTGGAGGAGGGAGTCCCACAGAGCAGTGGCTAATGTGCTGGTTGAATGGTAGGTTTTAATGGCATATAAACTCCTCTAGGTTACTTAATGCCAAATCCTATATATATATATATATATATATATATAGTCATCCACAGACAGACTGTTTCGTTCTATCAGGACTCTTCAGTGTGGCTAGACACACAGGACGCTCAAAGCCGGGATCGAAACACATCCAACTTAACGTTAGACTAAGTCTCAGACCTCTCTACCAACGTTGGCTAAGGGTATTTTTAAAAAATTTTTTTAAAGGTATTTGTGTAGCAACAGCAGTAGCGTCCGTTTGTTTACATTTTTTATACCCTATCGGTTACCAGAGTGCTCAATTCTTTCGAAGAGCTTTGCATTATGCGAGCGGCGGCCAACAATTCCTTTGCCAGTGAGCTCAACCCCCATGGGGGAGCGTGTATATATATATATATATATATGTGTGTGTGTGTGATTTGTAAATGAATAGTTTATAAGTAATATTTTTAAACAAGCCAGAGCTCATTTGTTTGCATAGAAATGGTTTCAAGTATTGCTATTTCACACTAAGAATTCTATTTGATATTAATCCTTTATTTGAACATTGCCCAGTCAGCTGGGGCTGTAGAATACACTGACTGCACCTCTGCAGAGGGGTAAGACCCCCCCTAACGAGTGTCCTGGATATGACACTAAACAATCTGATGGTGAGGTTCCAGCAGTGCTGGTGCTTTGGGGAATGCAGAGTACCCCTTCATTGCCATCGCTCCCAGGTCCACTCTGGCCCGGAATGGTAGCACCTGATAGGGCCCTATCTATGGGTTAAATAGAACTAACAGCATACTTATGCTAAAATGAATTGAGTAAACTGAATAGCTTGAAATAGAAACGTTTTTGACAATTAAACCGTACTTACACTTAAACTGCGTGCTAATGCTTAACTGAATCATTTGAAATATAACTATTTTTTGACATTAAAACTGTATTTACACTTAACTGAATTATTACATATAACTGCTTGAATAGTTTGAAATGGAAATGTTTTTGACAATTAAACTGTGTACTTATGCTAAACTGAACTGTTTTCAATAGAACAGATTATTTACATAAAAATGGATTTGGCGTTAAATAACCTACAAAGGTTGATATGCCATAAAACCAAACATTTATTTGAACAGTTTTAAGGATTATTAAGTATAGTATATAATTAAACAGTTCTATTTGACCTATAGATAGGACACTTAGAGATATCAACATTTTGCAGCCTCACCATCAGTCATATCCAGGACACTTGTTGAGGAGGAGTATTACGTCTCAGCAGAGATGTTGTTGGTTTATTCTGTAGCCCAGGCTGACTGGGTTTGGTTTGGTTTGGTTTCTTTATTTAATGGCATATCAACTCTTTTTAGGTTATTTAATGCCAAAGCCATTCTCCTAGAAGAACAGTAGTTGTACTTTTTAACCTATAGCTGGGAGGATAAGGGGGTTCATACCTTTCCCAAGGGTATTTGCCCGAAAGTGAACGTAATAGCGCGACTGGAGTACAAACTCGTGTTCTACGATTCCGCAGTCCATCGCTTTAACCATTACACCACGAGGACACCCCCCAGGCGGACTGGACTATAACATCGTAGTAAGTGAGTTTGAACTAAAGTCGTACTATTACATTCACTTTTAAACTAAAACACTTAGGAATGGTAGACTTATCGGTTATTCAATGCCAAAGTATACCATTAAATCATAATTCTGTATCCTTGGTTGGGTTGGGTTTTATAGCATATCAACCATTAAAGGTCATTTAATGCCAAATCCTCTTTATACATATATATTAAATATATATGATTTGGTTGGGTTGGCTTTTATGGCATATCAACCATTGTAGGTCATTTAATGCCAAATCCTCTTTAGACATATATATTACATATATATGATTTGGTTTAGTTGGGTTTTATGGCATATCAACCATTGAAGGTTATTTAATGCCAAATCCTCTTTATACATATATATCAAATATATATGGTTTGGTTGGCTTTTATGGCATATCAACCACTGTAGGTCATTTAATGCCAAATCCTCTTTATACATATATATTACATATATAGGATTTGGTTTAGTTGGGTTTTATGGCATATCAACCATTGTAGGTTATTTAATGCCAAATCCTCTTTATACATATATATTAAATATATATGATTTCTAAACACATTTTGTGGATTCACACTGACCTGGAGTGGTTGTACCTGTTAGGACCCCATCTAGGGGCCAAATAGAACAGTTCAATCATTTATGATGGATTATTATTATTATTAGTTATTTGAAACCATAATTAGAAGGAAAGAGGTGAATAATGAAAAAAGTTAACTCCAATAATTCAAGATGAATCATCTTTAAAAATAAAATTGTCCTTTTTTTTTCTTAATCACAAAAATTTCGTAATAATTTGTTAAATTAGCCAATTTTTGTGAACATTTTAAAATCATAACTTTTTAAAAATTCTAAACATGTGCATATTTTTGTTCATACTATTAGTAAATCATTAAAAAAATTTAAAAAATAAAATAATAATGATAATATATAAATTATAATTTCCACCGCAATAAAAAATATGGACTCATACTTTTTTAGAAAGTGTTTATTCTTTTATTGTTATGGTCAAGGGGAGGTTCAAATGATAACTCAACACAGAAATAAGTGATAAGAAATATACTGAAGGCAAATAGTACATACACAAACGATAGCTGGGAGAAACCCCTTCTCAGCTTAACAATCAGGAATATTCCGCTCTTGGTAACAGTTCGCTGAGACAGAACCGAGACTGCAACTCTGACTGCGCAGAAGAGAGCTCAGTTGGTATATGTCACATGAGGACGAGTCCATCTATAGGGGACACCTCAACAGTTATTTTAATCTGTGAAAAATAAACTGAGCACGTATCTAAGACAAAACCTATTTTATTTTATAGTCAAACTTTCTGGCTTCACAGAACATATAGCAAATTAATAAAAGATAATCTGTCTTAATTATTAATCAAGATTTTTTTTTTTTTTAACATGACGTAGGAGCAAATTATGAATTCCCTAAATTACAAAAAACACTTATGCAATCACCAACAAAAATAACTATCAATTGAATCTACTTGTCAGTTATTAGAGACTAGTTTAGTTTCTTTGTTTAATGGCATATCAACTTTAGTAGGTTATTTAATTCCAAAATGAATTTTGTAACAGCATTGATACTACTTAACCCATAGCTGGGGGGAGATGATAAGGAGATTCATACCTTTCGAAAGGGTATTAGTCCCAAAGTAAATCTAATTGTATGACTGGAGTTTGAACTCATTTTTGCCGAGGCCGCAGATCAACACTTTAACCATTTTGTCATAAGGACACCCTTTAGAGACTGGTCATACCTGTTCTTTAGAATTAACAAAAAAAAAAATCGACCAGGTTTCTTTTCCACAATTGATTAAGATTTACGAGGTAAACTTTTGACAGAACAAGTTATCTAGAATCTACTTTCTGCAACATGGCTCCAATCAGAAAAATTTCACTTAAAATAAATGTAAAAATCTCCCCCAGGAATGAAAGTCAATACAGAATGCAGCCAAAACTATGAGTTGTTCCCAGTTAGTAGTATCAAAAATTTAGAGCAAGGTTTTAAAAAAATTGGAAGATTATGAAAGAAAAGCATACTAATAGACCACAGAAGACATCAAAGCCTCACAACAAAACCTGTAAAGCAATATGCCTGGCAAATAGAAAACAGACAACCAAGCAAGGCAGAAACAGGAGTTAATGTCCATGACAGAACTGTCAGAAGCTGACTTAATGAAACAAGGTTTAAATACAGAAAGGCCAAACACAGATTAGCCCAAAAAGCTAAACTTGAGAAAATAAGACAGCAGTGGGCAAATGAGAAAATATGATGGTGTGGATGAATTACAAATCTGCATTGGCCAAGGTGAGGGTGCAGAACTTGTCTGGGGTTGTGCCAACAAAATATATAATATGACTGCCTTGTTTTGTTTGGTTTGGTTTTATGGCATACCAACCATTATAGGTTATCTAATGCCAAATCCTCTTTATACACATATATATATAAATATAGGTTTGGGTTGGGTTTTAAGGCATATCAACCATTATAGGTTATTTAATTACAAATCCTCTTTATACATATATATTAAATATATATGATTTGTTTGGGTTGGGTTTTATGGCATATCAACCATTATAGGTTATTTAATGCCAAATCCTCTTTATACATATATACTAAATATATAGGATTTGGTTTGGTTGGGTTTTATGGCATATCAGTTATTGTAGGTTATTTAATGCCAAATCCCCTTTATACATATATATTAAATATATATGATTTGGTTTGGTTGGGTTTTATGGCATATCAACCATTGTAGGTTATTTAATGCCAAATTCTCTTTATACAAATATATTAAATATATAGGATTTGGTTTGGTTGGGTTTTATGGCATATCAACCATTGTAGGTTATTTAATGCCAAATCTATTTTCATACATATAACCTGTTCTATTTCAAACAATTCAGTTTAGCATAAGTACATATTTTAGTTCTATTTGATCTATAAATAGGACCCTACCAAGTGCTACCACTCCAGGTCAGAGTGGACCTGGGAGCAATGGCAATGTAAAGTTACTCCGTATTCCCCAAAGCTGTAGACTTACTGGAACCTCACCATCAGATAGTTTAGTGTCATATCAGGACACTCACTGAGGTGGGTACCCCTCTGCAAAGAAGCAGTTAGTATTTTCTACAGCCCCAGCTGACTGGGCAAGTAACTGACAAGTAAAAATAAAAAAAATTCACCCAGTTATTTCGGATACAGGGTTGTTAGTCAAACAAAGGACCAAGGGAGGTGGCCATCATTACCTCAACGGAGGTGCCCATGGTGTAATGGTTATAGTTGTAGGAAATGGACACGGCGACGCGAGTTCAATTCCTGGACGAGAATGATTGCATTTCACATAGCACTAATACCCTTGGGAAAGGTATGTATTCAATTATTCTCTCTCCAGCTATGGGTAAATAGTAAGACAGACTAGGTTCTTCAGCCTTGGTGAGGCAACTAGTATAGGAGAAGGAAAACTCTGAATTCAAACCTGTTAAACTCCGCTTAAAAATTGATCTTGTGTCATATCCTACCCGAGTGGAGGGGTTGATAAATAGGATTATCTCAACGGTTAATCCAAAAGTGTACATTCAAATTTCTTTTCTTTAGACAGAATGTGGCAATAAATCAATAAAACACAACAGGATAAAACTCATGAGCCTAAGGAATTGTAAAATAAAGTTAGCGACCTTAGTCAAGAGTGACCCAAAAGCTCCATTTTCAATAGCTACTACACCGAGATATAAGGTAGGCCACTACTCAATTCCCTGGATTGCTCCACTTTACCCTTGATCCTTACCTTGTAATGCTGAGTGTTAAGCAAGGCGGAATCAAGTACAATTTTTTGAGTTTTTGGTATGACTCAACCTGGGATTAAACCCCAGTCTTCTGGACCACTAGCAGACACTATACTCATTAAGCCAATTGTAAACCATTGTAAACGAAGCAAAAAACAGCACATCATAGTAAGTTTTTACAAGAACAATAAACCTTAAATTTCCAGCTCACAACTCAGAATAAAACAACTTCCACTCCAATTAACAAACAAATGATAATTTTATGGGATCTATATTCACAATGAAAAGAAATTTTTAATCATTGAAATTCTTGATATAACAGAGATAAGTGAAACGCTAATTGATCCTTCACCCTTTCCTAAAAAGCGGCATCAGTATAATCATGGACAGCTGTGAAATACTTTACTCCTTTCAAAATAGCTGTATTGATATCATCATGGACAGCTGTTAATTATAACATGCTAATTAAAATCCTTCACTCCTTCCTAAATAGAAGCACCAATATCATCATGGACAACTGTCACAAGTTTAAACCTATCTCAAAAATCCCATGCCTAAACTGTAACCCAACAAAAATGGTACATCATAGCAAGATATTAATTAGAGCAATACAGTTAGAATGCTCCAACTAGGATAAAACAGTTTTCCATCTATCAAATTTTCTTTAATCATCAATATTCCTGATTTTATAAAGCTTACTTAATTGTGGCACAAGGCTGGAAATATGGGACACCCAGTAAGATTCAAACTCACAATAGTTTGTTAGTCTAGCTTGTTAACCATTACACACAGAAAGTACCTTGATAATTGAATTTGGACAATAAAAAAAAAAGAAGTTCAGTTCAGATGCACACACTGTCCGATCAGACAGGAAACTACTTAACTCTCATAAGTTCAAGTATTTCAAATAGAGTGCTCTGATAGATATCTTGCTATGAAGTGACGTTTTTACTGTTTTACTAGTTGCAGGGTTGAGTTTTTATAATACTTAAAAGATAATACGATTGACAATAAGATTTTTTTCTTTTTAGATTATACTAGAAGAAAGCCATATTATAAAACATGGGTTAGAAAGAGTGTTGGATCACATGACCACTCTGTAAAAAGAAAACCTGTTCAGTTTTTAAAATATGTCATAAAATTAGAGACACTAAAATTGTTTTTTAGTCGTTATTTACCAAGCTTTGCTTAATTGTGGCACAAGGCCGGATATATGGAGCGCTTCGTGAGACTAAAACTCACATGCAATAGTTTGCAA
This sequence comes from Sepioteuthis lessoniana, assembly GCA_963585895.1. Classification (NCBI taxonomy): domain Eukaryota; kingdom Metazoa; phylum Mollusca; class Cephalopoda; order Myopsida; family Loliginidae; genus Sepioteuthis; species Sepioteuthis lessoniana. The sequence goes on along the minus strand of CAUZXS010004536.1, from coordinate 130,166 downwards.
GTCTGGCTTGCTAACCATTACACAACAGTAAGGGGCATAAATAATGAGATTTGGACAATTAAAAACTGATGTTCAGCGCGAATGCAGACCCCAAATCGGTTTCAAATCAGACTCTAAACGTCTTTATTCTCAAGATTCGAGCATTTTAAGTGTGATGCTCAAATAAAAATTCTACTGTGAAGTAGTTTTTGCAGGGGTTTATCGATGATTGGGTTGGAGCAATATTATGACATTTTAATACGTAATACATTTACAAACAGGTTTTTTTTTTCAGTTATACGACATTATACCAGAAGAAATCTATATTATTAAACATGGATTCGGAAGTGTGTTGGTTCTGTTGCCCACTCTGTAAAAAGAAAACCTGTTTAGTGTTTAAAATATGCTAAGACACAATAAATTAGGGTTTTTTTAGTTTGTTTTTCTCTCTCTTTCATTCTCTCTCTCTCTCTCTCTCTCTCTTGTCTATTTAGAACAAAATTCGCGCGCACGTGTATCTGTTCGTTTGAAATATACAAAAAAAAAAAAAAAAATGGTCGTATATTTCTCGATTTTCGTTAATCTCAAAAATACAATTAATTTATCAACATAAGTCAAAAATTTCACCCCAATCTTCTTTATTATTAAACCATTTATTTTAATAATCAATTTATTTTTTCGCTGAAACTTTCTACGCGTTATTAAAAAGAAAAGGGAAGTTGCTCGTGTTCAGGCATTTTCTGTTTTTTGTGAATTATTCAAAAACTTAAATGAACTAAAAAAACAACATTTTTAAAATAATGACGAGAAAATATGTTTAAAATAACCGTCGATCTCAATATAAGGTAGAAAATAAATCAAATATTCACTTCTAAATGCTTCGATGAATTTGATGACAAAATCATTATCATCGAACAGTCGTACCTTGTAAAATACAATTTGGGAGTGGTTTTAATTTAAAGTTTTAATTAAATATATTGGGTTATATTTAAGATTATTCTTTAAATTTTAGTTTAGTTTTCACGAAATAATAATTACATTATTAATAAAGCTGTCAGTAAAATTATTACCCGTTTTTTTTTTTTTAATTAAGTCTTTTAGGTAAAGTAGTTTTTTTTAAAGAGATTAAAGTTTTTTTTTTTTAGGGGAGGGAGTCTTAATCAAAAGTTCTTTCCAAGTTTAAAGATATTTTGAGAGTAAAATTAAAATAAGATTTAAAAAAAAAAAAAAAAAAAAAAAAAAAAATTTAAAAGACATAAACCCATTGGACTGTAAAATCAGTTATTCAAGGGGGCAGTTAATTATTACTTTTCCCAAAACCATATCCAAATATGAATATTTTTAAATTATTATAATTTTTTTAAAATCTTATTTTAAGAGATTAAATCTTTTTTTTTTTTTTTTTTGAGTAGACAGTTTCAATGTCTTGTTCTTCCTAAGTTGAAATACTTGTTTTTTTTAAAGACTTATTCACAAAAGTAAGAGGGCAGTCAATAATAATTCTCCACTAAATAATACAATTATTCCCTAAGATGAATATTTCAGAATTATAAATTATTAAATAAACTAAAACTTTTCCTTAGTGGGGCAGAAGTAACAGAACAGTCAATAGTGTAATGGCTAGCAAGCTAGACTAGCAAAACATTACTAGTGAGTTCGAGTCTCACTGGGTGCTCCATACATTCGTACTTGTGTCTCATCTAAACAAAGCTTAGTAAATAATTAAACAACTCAAAACTATTCCCTCTCTATTCCAGACCCCACTTTTTTTTTAAAAATAGTTTTTATATTATCATTAACTACAGGTAAAAATTAATAAAATCGTTTAAACAACCCATTCAATTATTTTATTTTACTACATTTTTAATCAAACATTACAAATTCCCACTTTTTGTAACAGAATTTAGATTTATTTTAAAATTAAACTATGAAGAATCAAAAAGATGTACTATATATATATATATATATATATATATATATAAGAATTAAGAAAGTATATTTAATAATTGTTTTGAGGGGGGTGTTTTGCTTTTCTTTTCTTTCTTTTCTTTTCTATTTGTTTCCAGAAACGAAATCATTGGACATATTCCAAAAAAAAAACAATTTTAGACAGAAAAAGAAGAAGACGACGATGTCGATGACGCGATCGTTTTTCTGCCATTTTCTTTGCAGAAAGAGAAGAAAGCAACGAAACCGGCTATCTCATGTTCCTTAAAATTTCATAAATAATCCCACAAATGAATAACAAAATGGCCCTCTTTTACTTACCAGAACTTCGACTAACCCTCTTTTCCCATCCTTCAGGTAGTTCATCTCCCATAATTACCAATTTTTAGAGAGACAGTCTTTCGAGTTGATTTATTTTCCTTTTTGGCTCTTATCCGCTTTTTAACTTCTGTTGTTGTTTTCAGATTTTTTCGGTAGCAAAAACGGTGATGGGCGAAATATTCGACCATCAAAAAAAAGGTCCGGGTCAAGGGAAATAATTCTATTCTTTTAAAACCCGCCAAATCGAACAAGAAAACGACAAGAAATCTCCAAGGGTATTTTTAAAAAATCTTTTTCTTCCCTAGCAAGTCAAAATTTGACATCATCATCACTGGTCCCATAACTTGGTTTTTACTGTGGTGGCACAATGCATGTAGTGTGTCCAGGGCAAAAATAGCTTGCAGTAGCCCATCCCTCTCCAGGTCAACAACTCGTTTGTCAGAGTTTTCCCTTCCGTTAAACCTGTTGCCATTTCAAGAGCTACTAAAAATTTGGTTGGTTATTTATTTAGTTTAGTTTGTTTATTTGATAGTCGTCGGTTTTGGGAGTAGATAACTGAGCCCAATGGTTTTCCTCTTACTCCAATTAATTTTTAGCGAATGAATGTGTTGTTATTACTATTTTTAGCAAAGCTATGTATTCTTGCACGTGTTTATATCCTCATTAAATGTTGTTGGAAAATAAAGGAGGATGAAGAAGTAAGAAGATGCTGTAAGGTTTTATATGAAGGTTTTAATGGCAGCATGGAATAAAGGGTTTACGTTTATGCTGCAAGTCTCATAGGAAGGAAAGAAGCAAAGAAACGAAATGAAGTTGTTATAGAGTTGAGAAAGCATTTTAGCAGCTAAATTCCTGAGCGAAAAGTGCATCGTTAGGTTAAGGCATTGTTGATTGTGTGAGAGGGAGATATGTTCGCCATAGTGTAGTAAAAGTTGTGTTTGCTGTTTGAGGACAGAAACAATGTAGTCACCCATGGATTTGTGGTTCTGGTTGTTTCGGGGAGAAGCGTGAATGTCTCCAGAAAATGTTGCCCAGAGATGAAGTAGCTATGTGTCGAAGCGGAATTTTGCATCGCAGTGTCGACATCGTCAATACTGGAGGCAACTAAAAGTTGTTCCTGTGTGTGGCGTATTGAGTTCATCTAATTCATATTCAACAGGAAAACCTTGGTCTAAGAGAATAGACGCAAGGGGTCCATAAATTATACGGCTTTCCTCATGGTGGTGCTACTGCTGCTGCTATTCAAGAGAGCGAGCAGTCATTACGTCTGTTCTGAACAAAGAAGCTCTGAGAAAAAAAGTGTTTGGCGGCTTCCCCAATTTCTGCTGCCCAGAAAGATGATCCAGGTGGAATAGGATAAGTCATCCTGATTGGGTGAAATTATGCGTCGACCCTAACGGTCAAATTAAATTATGCACCAAACAAAAATACGAAATTCTTTCTACTACAAATTCATTGGCTTCTTCTTTGTTTATAGAAGGTATGATTGTCATGAGCAAGATGTGACATCACACACGAAGACGTCCACAAATTGCATGCGTATGTTGTCATAGACCCATTGAAGAAAAAAAAATTGATGAAATGCGCTGATACAAATGTCAAATTCTGCTGCTTAAACAATCAACCGCCTTGTCGTGGTCTATGAAATGAATGTATTGGAGGCTTGGTCAATTGATCGGGAACTGTCTTGGATGCCTGTTTGTGAGAAGACTGCCCTATTTATGTGAAGGTCTCAGAAGGCTGCAAAGGAATCCCTAAAGGAAGGAAGAAAATAGATCAAGATACCTTTTAAATTTTAACTTTATTTCTGGGTTCAAAAACCATTCAATAGGTGAAGAAAATTCTTCCTGAAAACAATGGAAACGGTCACATCTCTCAGACAACATGTTAAAATATACTCGTCACTTTCAGTGGTTGTTAAGTCCAAAGTCGGTGTTTTTATGTTGCTAGTTTCAGCATGTTGGCTCACTTGGTGCCCGTGGTGTATTGATTATCGTCATAGGAAATGGAGAGGGCGACACGAACGAGTTCAAATCCTGGACTAGACTGATTGCATTTCACATTGCACTAATACCCTTGGGAAAGGTATGAATCCAATTATTCTCCCTCCAGCTATGAGTAAATAGTAGGGCAGACTGAGTTCTTCAGCCAAGGTGAGGCAACTAGTCTAGGAGAAGGAAAACTCTGAATTCAAACCTGTTAACTTCCGCTTAAAAATTGACTTTGTGTCATATCCTGCTGGAGCGGAGGGGTTGGTAAATATAGTTGGCTCACTTGCAGTGTCAGTGTCAGGCTACTAAACCTAATCAGCAATGTGTTCACAGCTAGCAGTTGAATGAAAGAGGGTCCTTTCAGTCTGAAGCGTACCACTGAAGTGAGGTCGAATTTCTCTTTTGTGAGGGAACAGTTCTTCCTGTCAGGGGCTTTTGGGAATTTCTGAACATTTTTAAAACTTATCTTGTTTTATCTATCTTATTTCTTTTTATCCACTACAGATTCCAGTCTGCTCAACCATTTTACCATCACTGGAAGGAGAATAGTTGGATTTATACTTTTCCAAAGAATATTAGAGTATGTGAAATGTGAATAACTTGCTTCAGGATTTGAACTCGGGTCACCATATCCACTTCCTATGATGATAACCATTTTCTAACAAGCTCTTACAAACTGGACACTAATCAGCAAAAGATTACAATGACATGTTTCATACATCACCTTGACCTGCGATGAACCTGGCGGATGTTGTTGACAGATATACTTGGCCATAGATAAAATCAGCAAAATGGTTACTGGAAACAAGGAATGCATAGGTGTAAGCCATGACCAATGAAAAACAAGCAAGGGGTGGGTGCAAGCCATGACCAATGAAAAACAAGCAATGCATGGGCATAAGCTGTGACCAATGAAAAACAAGCAAGGATGGGTTGTATGCCGTGATCAATGAAAAACAAGCAATGAGTGGGTGTAAGCCGTGATTAATGAAAAACAAGCAAGGATTGGTTATATGCCATGACCAATGAAAAACAAGCAATGAGTGGGTATAAGCTCTGACCAATGGAGAACAAGCATTGCGTGGGAGTAAACCATGGCCAATGAAAAATAAGCATTGCATTGATGTAAGCTATGACCAATGAAAAGCAAGCAATGCAAAGGTATAAGACATGACCAATGAAAAACAAGTAATGTATTGATGTAAGCCGTGACCAATGGAAAACAAGCATTGCTTGTGGGTTGCATAAGAGTTTTTAGACTATATAAGGTCTAGAATTATGGCTGAAGTCAGTTCCTGCTGGCAGTTCCAACTCCTGACAGCTCCTCCATGTGCGTGAACTCTCTCTCCAATTGCTCTCCGAGTGCCACCGTCGACAAATAAAAGTATAAGATTATGTTTTGATATATACGTGTTCCTCATTGTTTATCAAGACCCAGCTGAAGAATACTACACAAGTGAACAAAGCAGTTCAAGACGGAAAAAGTACCGACTGTGTTTGGTAGTATTGTGGTAGTTGATGCACTGACACATTGTGCATTGTTTCACTCTGAGTGTGATTTGAAAGCCACACAGTTGAACGTGCAACATAGTCTAATTCAGGAACTTATGTTTTATGGGTTCAAACTGCACCATAACACTACGGGGGCAATCAAAACCCTTTTTTTTGTGTGTGTGTGTGAAAGGTGAAGGTACAACTGATCATTGTACAGTAGGTAGATGGTTCAAGAAATTTGGCTTGGTTTGCAAAAATTTTCATGATGAGGGAAGGCTAGGTAGGTCATGGATTCTAAGGTTGTTCTCCAAGCCATAGAAGCAAATCTGGTAAGTAGCACTTGGTTGGTTGGTTGGTTGGTTGTTTTTTATGGTATATAAACCTTTTTCAGGTCATTTAAACCCAAATTAAATTCTAAACAACTCATTTAAGTATAAGTACAGTTTTTGTTTACAAACAGTTAAATGTCAAAACAGTTCTATTTCGAACAATTCAATTTAGCCTAAGTACAGAGTTTTAATGTAAAAAATAATTCTGTTTCAAGCAATTCAGTTTAGCATAAGTACACAGTTTAGTTTTATTTGACCCATAGATAGGACCCTATCAGGTGCTACCACTCTGGGCCAGATTGGACCAGGGAGCGATGGCAATGAAGGGGTACTCCTCATTCCCTAAAGCTGCAGCATTATTGGAACCTCTGCATCAGATTGTTTAATGTCATATCTAAGGTACTCATTGTGTGGGGTCTTACCCTTATGCAGAGAAGCAGTCAGTGTATTCTACAGCCCCAGCTGACTGCACAAATGTATCCTTTGGAGAGTATCAGGCGAGCTCAGATAATTCATGGATTCTGATGCTGTTCTCCAAGCCATAGAAGCAAATCTGGCAAATATCAGGCGAGCACAACATCATATTGTGTATGTTGTTTTTTTTATCTTAATGACCTCAGCAAAAGCCTCCTTTAGCTACTGAACTGTGCAAGAAATTATCAAAATCTGGCAAAACTTTTGACTCACCCGAGTTTTTGAAACTTTCATCAAGTCAATCAAGCGTACAACAGCACCTACCCACAATGCAAAGCGCTGTCAGATCAAAAAGAAAATGTGATCAAACCATGCAGTCTGTGTATGGAAGAAGCGCAAGTACACAGGTTCGTAGATCAATACCTGATAAAACATGGGTTAGAAAGAGTGTTGGATCACATGACCACCCTGTAAAAAGAAAACCTGTTCAGTTTTTAAAATATGTCATAAAATTAGAGACACTAAAACTGTTTTTTAGTCGTTATTTACCAAGCTTTGCTTAATTGTGGCACAAGGCCGGATATATGGAGCGCTTCGTGAGACTAAAACTCACAAGCAATAGTTTGCAAGTCTAGCTTGTTAACCATTACACAACAGTAAGGGGCATAAATAATAAGATTTGGACAATTAAAAACTGACGTTCAGCGCGAATGCAGACCCCCAAATCAGTCTCAAATCAGACTGGAAACGTCTTTATTCTCAAGATTCGAGCATTTTAAGTGTGATGCTCAAATAAAAATTCTATTGTGAAGTAGTTTTTGCTAGGGTTTATCGATGATTGGGTTGGAGCAATATTATGATATTTTAATACGTAATACATTTACAAACAGGTTTTTTTTCAGTTATACGACATTATACCAGAAGAAATCTATATTATTAAACATGGGTTCAGAAGTGTATTGGTTTTGTTGCCCACTCTGTAAAAAGAAAACCTGTTTAGTGTTTAAAATATGCTAAGACACAATAAATTAGGTTTTTTTTATTTGTTTCTCTCTCTCTTTCTCTCTCTCTCTCTCTCTCTCTCTCTCTCTCTCTGGTCTATCTAGAACAACAGAAGCGCAAGTACACAGGTTCGCCTCTGGTGGTGTAATGGTTAGCAAGCTCGACAAGCAAACCTACACGAGTGAGTTCGAGTCTCATTGGGTGCCCCTTTCATATGGCCTTGTGCCACAGCTAAGCAAAAAAGCTTAGTAAATTACCACAGGTTCGTAGATCAATATCTGATAAACCAACCAAAAATAAGACAAGACTTGACAAGACAAACGAAAACCAGCCTAATTATCAACCAACAATAGAAATGAGACTCGTTCAAAAAGTCCTGAACTTCAACCAACGAGAAATGCCATGGCTGAACATTTTTGTTGGAGCAACACACTAGCAATTCTTCTAAAGCAAGAAAAACAAAATCAGATTACTGTCTTAATTTCTGTGAGGGTGAGACTTATACAAAGGTGAGAGGTGTGCGACAAGTCTAAAATCTGGGTTAAGGTTAGAACTTTTCGAAGGACCATTGTGTATATATACATATATATATATATTGTCATCCACAGACAGACTATTTTTGTTATATCACAACTCTTCAGTGTGGCTAGACATTTAGGATGCTTCAAACTGGGATCAAAACCCTCCCAACTTTACGTTAAACTTAGTATCTTACCACTCAGCCAACAGGCGACATACATCAGCTCGGAAATTATAACGCCTTATGTATTAACTTTCATTTCTTTATGTTTCTACTTATGGGATACCAGAATGCTTAATTCCTTTGAAGAGCTTTGCATTACATGAATGGCAGCCATTAATTCCTTTGCCAGAGTGCTCAACTCACAGACGGACTGTTTCGTTGTATCACAACTCTTCAGTGTGGCTAGACACGTGTGATGCTTCAAACTGGGATCACCCCCCAACTTTACTTTAGACTTAGTATCTTACTGCTCAGCCCACAGGCGACATACGTTAACTCAGAAATTATAACGCCTGATGTATTAACACATTTTACCTTACAGGATACCAGAAAGCTCAATTCATTAGTAGAGGTAATTAACTAAGCTTTTTGCTTAGATGTGGCACAAGGCCATATGAAAGGGGCACCCAATGAGACTCGAACCCACTCGTGTAGGCTTGCTAGTCGAGCTTGCTAACCATTACACCACCAGAGGCGCCTCAATTCATTAGTAGAGCTTTGCATTACATGAGCGGCAGCCATTAATTTCAACGCCAGAGTGCTCAACTCGTTGACAGACTGTTTCGTTGTATCACAACTCTTCAGTGTGGCAATAGTTTATGGTTATCACAAGCTAGCTCGGTGAGTCAATGGTGGACCAAATTTTATCTGATGAATGCGTGAACCATGAAACCCAGAGTTACAGCCACAACAGTGTAATATATATATATATAGTAAAGTTGGTGACCGTAGTCGAGGGTGACCCAAAGGCTCGCTTTTCGATAGCTACTACACCAAGGTGTAGGGGAGGGCACTACCCCCTCCTTTCCCTGGATTGCTCCACGTTACCCTTGATCCTTACCTTATAATGCTCATCTGTGGCAAGACACGTGAGATTCTTGAAGCTGTGATGGAAACCTGCTGACTTTATGCCAGCCAGATATTTTACTGCACAGCCACCTACAAACTCAACAGGGTAAGCAAAGGGATTTTAACACATATGTATCACTTTTGTTTTGTTTACATATTTACGCTTAATAGCTTCCAAGTGCTCAATTCATTAGAAGAGCTTTGCATTATGCGTGTGGCAACTGGTAATTCCTTCATAAAAGTGCTCAACCCCCAGAGGGAACATATATATATATATATATATATATATATGTGTGTGTGTGTGTGTATTTAGGCAGCATTTCTTCGTTAATGCAAATTTCATTAAACATAATAGACATTTTATGCCTACATATTTTCTTCTGGATCCGTTCGAATTCTCGTATTACTTTTATCGTATTCGGGGGGAATTGATTTAGGTATTGTCCATAGTTGTATGTATCCCTAGTACTTTCTGCCCGACTTGGGGCCATCATCAGGGGAGGATCTATTACAAAAGTGATGTAACTTTTGTTTTAGAAAATTACTACTGTGTAAGTACGTCTTTGCCGTTGAAGATTATGGCGTTTGCTTTTAAATGTAATTCTGTAATTCTGTCCTTACACAGTAGTAATTTGCTAAAACAAAAGTTACATCACTTTTGTAATAGATTCTCCCCTGATGATGGCCCCAAGTCAGGCAGAAAGTACTAGGGATACATACAACTATGGACAATACCTAAATCAATTCCCCCCCCCCCGAATACAATAAAAGTAATACGGGAATTCGAACGGATCCAGAAGAAAATATGTAGGCATAAAATGTCTATTATGTTTAATGAAATATATATATATATATATATATATATATATATATATATATATATAGCAGAACACTTTTGTTGTGGCAAAACACAACCACTTCTTATCATATTTACCCAGCCCCTCCACTCAGGCAGGATATGACACGAGGTCAACCATTACATGACGATAACCATTACACCACGGGCACCTCCAACTTCTTATGAAATTAGAAAATCTAATTCAGGTTTTTCTGTAAATACCAACGGCTAAAAAAAATGGAAATAAGATTGGATGTGCCGCTATTTTCAACAAAGTTTGGTTTCTTTGTTTAATGGCATATCAACCTTTGTGGGTTATCTAATGCCAAAGCTATCATTAAAGAAGAACAGCAATGATGAAATTTAACCCATTGCTGTAAGGGTAAGAGAATTCAAGCCTTTCATCGAGAGTATTAGCCTAGGAGTTCGAACTAGCTTACTCTAATGTCACAGTTCAGCGCGTTAGCCACTACACCACAGGGACTTCCCTACCAATATTTGGTGCTAGGGAAAATATTTAGCTACACCCTCATGCCCTAAGTTCCAATTATGGCATTAGTATATTAATTGACACAGACACACTCACATAAACATAAGGAAATTGTTTAGTTGGTTGGTTTGTTTTACGGCATATCAACCCTTTTTGAGTCATTTAATGCCAAATTAAGTTATTTTGATACAAGTTTCAAATAATTCAGTTTAGTATAAGTATGTCTTTTTATCTACCCACAGTTAAATATAAAAGCAGTTCTATTTCAAACAATTCAGTTTAGTATAAGTACACAGTTTTAATGTCAAAAACAGTTCTATTTTAAACAGTTCAGGTTAGCATTCAAAAACAGTTCTATTTCAAACAATGCAGTTTAGTGTAAGTACAGTTTTGTTCTATTTGACCCATAGATAGGACCCTATTAGGTGCTACCACTTCGCGCCAGAGTGGACCTGGGAGGGATGGCAATGAAGAGGTACTCTGCATTCCCCAAAGCTGCAGTATTACTGGAACCTCACCATCAGATTGTTTAATGTCATATGCAGGACACTCATTGGTGTGGGAGGTCTTACCCCTCTGCAGAGAAGCAATCGGTATATTCTACAGTCCCAGCTGGGACTGGGCAATTAGAAAAAGAGGGTTAATCAATTGAAAGTGACCAGACTAAGGCTTGTAGGTGACTCACCTATGACAGAATAATGAACTTACCCAAAGGGCATATTAATTAAGAACTAAGCTGGTGGAAAAGAGAGCAGCAGCAGCAGCTGTAGTAAGCACTTGCCTGTCTTCATGTATGTTGAACCAAGGAGAACCCTCCTCAGAGACTTTTGGATACATTTGTATGGTACTCATATCTCCGTGTTGAGTTATTTATTTATTGACCCATAATAAACTGGTCATAACACTAAGTGAAAAAGGTAAGAGTTATATTCTTAAGATAATCTTAGTTGCTTAAATATTATTTGGACAGAGAAAAAACATTTGGAAATCCAAAAGATAGAATGACTTATGTGGCACTGTTGCTTAAAAAGAGGATTAATTAATTGAGGGCAAGCAGACCAAGTGCAAAGGAGTATGGTTGTCATCATCATCATCTTGTCGTGCCATCAGCATGGATATCCCTGACCCTCTCTCGCCACCCCTCCCTATCGTTCATCGCTTCTGGCAAGTCCTCAGGGCTACACCCCATATCCTCACCGAGCTGCTGTATGTAGGTTCGAACTGGTCGCCCTGCTTTTGCTTGGCCATGTGAAGGGGTCCATAGGAGTACATCACTGATGAGTTCGTCCCTACTTCTCCAGCAGTGTTCCGCATGTCTGGTTTTCCTGACTTTGATAGTTTTCGTGATGGGAGGTAGGTTGCCGTATAGCTGCTGCTTTGGGGAGTGTTGCCTCCAGGACTTGTTCAATATTTCCTGTAGCATTCTTGTGTAGTTGCCGTCAAGCTTTTTCTCCAGCCGTTTAGTTAGCGTCCATGTAGTGCATCCATATAGCAGTATCGACATGATCGCTGCTTGGAAGAAACTGCATTTCATTTTATTGGTCTGGTCTGACTTCCATATGACCAATTGCCTATTGATAGCTGTCCATGCCTTTGTTAGTCACATGTCGATGTCTGCCTCAGTTGATGAGACACTGCTTCCTAGGTAGGTGAACTTGTCAATTAGTTTTAGAGAGCTACCCTCTTGTAAAAATTTAAAGTACCAGACATAGAAAACATTGGAAACTCAAAAGACAGTCAGATTCTGACTGAGACCATCTGGTCGTTTATGAAAGGAAACAGATATTGTTTGCATTAAATATGTTGAGTGGTCAACTTGATAAGAAAAATTTGGTCATTTGATAAATTTAGGAACTTTTCTTTGCCTATATATTTTGAATATCAGATTTATCACAAAAAGACTGTTATATCCACCCAGAAAAAAGAGACTGGTTAAATATAGAGAGAGTAGGAGGAACAAAGGAGCTCTAAGACCCTGCTGACACTAGATATGGACGAAAGATACAAATGAAAGTAGGTTGGAGTTGAAGGGTGAAACCAGACCTCTGATCACTAAAAAGGGGTTGGACAATTTCCCGAATGTGGAAAAGCTGTTTCAAAGAAAATCAGATAATGAGAAGCTAACATTAAGGATAAGTAAATAATATACCCAGCCAACCCGCATATTAATTGAACCCTGGACCTGTGGTTTTTTGACATCTCAGAGGGAGAAAGTCTGGAGAATGTTTGGAGAGATGTCAGAGTTGAGAGCAATCGACTAAGTTGGTCTAGCATCACTCCAAAACAGAGAACTTGTGCCATACATTCAATATTGAAGACTTGACTCACTTAAAGACTGAACAGGAAGGGTTAAAACTATTATATACAATAAATGATATTTACAAAAAGCGTAGTTACATTTCCAACCCATTCTGTCTTTATTGTTTGCTTTTTGAGTTGGTAAATTATTTTGATTCGTTGGTTGGTTGGTTGGTTGGTTGGGTTTTTTATAACATATCAACTTTTGAAGGTTATTTAATGCCAAATCCATTTTTATACAAATAATCAGTTCTATTTCAAATTATTCTGTTTAGCATGAGTACACAGTTAAAGTGTCAAAAACATTTCTATTTCAAGCTATTCAGTTTATTCAAACAGTTCTAATTCAGTTAATTCAGTTTACTATAAGTATGGATTTTCTTTACTCACAGTTAAATGTCAAAACAGTTCTATATATATTTAAGTAACAGAAACAAGATATAAGTTAACCTGGTTAAAAAGTAGTTAGTTGATAGAAAGCTGAGAGTCCAGTGTGGTAGTTACTATCCGTCCACAATGCAAATTGTATTACACATGTTCCACACTTTTTTTGTACAGACATCTAAAATTATCATAGACTCTTGAAAATTCAGTATGTTATTGCTATACATCTTATGAGATGACTGACCAAGTTTTATGATTTCAGGTTCAAAGGAACAGCTACAGCAGCAATTGGAATACACACTACTAAAGCCTGATTGTCACAGCTGGTGAATTTCAAAAATGCAATCTGGACGTGCGAACACTTTAGAAGAATAATATACAATAAAATTCTGTTTTAAACTTGGAAAAAATGATGCCACAGAAGTGTATGGAATGCTTCAGACTGCTTTTGGAGCATCTTGCATGAATCGAGCATCAGTTTTTGAGTAGCATAAGAGATTCAGGCAGGGAGTCTGTGATGGATGATGAGAGGTGTGGGAGGAGTAAGGAAGTCAATACACTAGAGTTGATTGGCTAAAGGGTTAGGGTTAGGGTTACTATGTTGAGGTTTTAAGAGAGTTCAGGAAGAGATTCCTAGGGAAGAGGCCAGCTCTCTTCAAATTGGGTCAGTGGCATTTCCACCAGGACAATGCACCAGTTCACAACTTCATCCTTGTCACAGACTATTTGACCAAGATGGGTATCAAGACAGTTCTTCACCGTCCCTATTGTCCAGACCTTGCTCCCTGTGACTTTTGCTTGTTCCCTAAGCTCAGAGGCTATCGTTATGAGAGAATTGAGGAGATGAAAGAGGCTGTGACGAAGGTCATTGACACGCTCACACAAGAGGACTTTGATGGGGCCTTCCAGAAGTTGTTGGAACAGTACAACAAGTGCATTGCTGGAGGAGATTACTTCGAAGAGGATTAGAGTTTCATGTGGTACTATCAATAAAAGTACCCATATGAAAAAAAGTCTGAAAACTTATTTAATGATCCTCGTATATATATATATATATATATATATATATATATATATATGATTTTTAAACCAAAAGTTTGTAGGTAAGATTTTAAACATACCAGAGCTCAATTATTTGCTCACAGTTAAATGTTTGTTTGTTAGGTTTGGTTTTATGATGTATCAACTATTGTAGGTTGGTTGGTTGTTTTTTTGGGTTTTATGGCATATCAACCTTTGTAGGTTATTTAATGCCAAATCCATTTTTATTCAAATAATCAGTACTATTTCAAACAATTCTGTTTAGCATAAGTATGCAGTGTAAATATCAAAACAGTTCTAATACAAATTATTAAATTTGGCATAAGTATGTCATTAGGACCCTATCAGGTGCAACCACTCTGGGCTAGAGTGGACCTGGGAGTGATGGCAATGAAGTGGTACTCTGCATTCCCTAAAGTTCCAGCATTACTGAAGCTTTGCAATTAGATTGTTTAACATCATATCTTGGACACTCATGGGGGAGTCTTACTTCTCTGAAGAGATACAGTCAGTGTATTCTACAGCTCTAGCCAACTGGGCCAACAGTTAAAGGATTAGGTTATATAACATGATGAAAGAATGAATGACCGTAACATTTGGTTAGAAAAACATAGCTCTCACTTTATTTCTTGTAAGTGTCGAAAGAGTATCAGAGAGATGAAAACAGACGTGGACACGGACTAGTGGAGGACTACTGTATTGACCCATAACTTCTTAACCATGTTGTGCTATATTCAGGGTCCCACTTAACACTTTTGCTTCCCAGCTAGCGTGTGCTGGGGCCACTGAACCTCCCCTGCCCAGTGCGGCTGACCATGACTCCAAGTCTCTGTGTCTGACCATGACAGATCGTCTGACCTGGGTGCCCATGCATATATAATTTCTTCAATGCCCATGTATTCTCATTGTCAACCTACACGACCCACTTCCTGCTGTCAACCCAAGTGAGCTGCTTATACCCATGCATTGCTTGTTTTCTGGTGTTCACAGCTGGAACATCCTGTCCCAGAAATCCTTGGTTGATGGCTCTGTAAAAAGTTAATATGCAACAGTTACCAGCATTCCTATCTAACACAGATAATCTTATTAATTATTAATCTTTTGTTTGCACGCAGTTGAATGGTTTCAAGAATTGCTAAGTAATACTAACAATTTAATTCAACTTCAGTCATTTCACAAACAGTTAAATACAATATTTGTAAGTGAATAGTTTGCAGTAATTTTATTTGTAAATGAGTAAATTTGTTTGCACACAGTTAAATGATGTCAAGTATTATAATCAAACAATAATGATTCTATTTAATATCAATCAATTTGTTTTCACACAATGCTTTTAAGTATTGCTAACACTGATAGTTGTTTTTTGCACACAGTTAAATAGGGCCAAGTATTGCTATTTTATGCGAACAATTCAAATGATTTGCACACAGATCTGTTTCATGTCTTCCAATCTAAAACAAATAATTTGGACATGGTTGTATAGTTTCAAATATTCCTGTCAAATACAAATATTTATATGGCTTTAAGTAATTATTTATATTTAATAATAGTCATTTGTTTGCATGCAGTTATATAGTCTTAAGATAATAATAATAATAATAATAATAATAACACTTAGTAAACAATTAGAACCTCAAGTAACTATTCTTAATACAAATGATTTACAGTTAGATGATTTCAAGTAACTAATAATAATAATAATAATCCTTAGTAAACAATTAGAGCTTCAAGTAACTATTCTTAATACAAATAATTTACAGTTATATGATTTCAAGTAACTAATAATAATAATAATAATCCTTAGTAAACAATTAGAGCTTCAAGTAACTATTCTTAATACAAATAATTTACAGTTATATGCTTTCAAGTAACTAATAATAATAATAATCCTTGGTAAACAATTAGAGCTTCAAGTAACTATTCTTAATACAAATAATTTACAGTTATATGCTTTCAAGTAACTAATAATAATAATAATCCTTAGTAAACAATTAGAGCTTCAAGTAACTATTCTTAATACAAATAATTTACAGTTAGATCATATAAAGTATTCCTATCTAATACTAATAATGCACACAGAGATATATGGTTTCAAGTATTGCTATCTAATACTAATAATTATATGATTTCAAGTCATTATTTCTCTTAAATAATAGTTATTTGTTTGCATAAAATTATATGGTTTCCAGCGACTAATAATAATAATCTTTAGTAAATAATTAAATATAAACTAACTATTCATAAAGCAAATAATTTACAATTATATACAGGGTGTCTCAAAATAGATGCAATCCATTAATATGATAATGATTTATTACTGAGAAAAGAAACTCCATGTCAGCTGGTGTGAGTTTATGCATGATCTGGATTCTGTATGGGTACAGCTGAAGATCCTTCTTTAAGATTCTTTGCAATGATATACATGAAAGACCAAGTTCTTGGGAACATCTTCAGAGGGACTCCTACCGACAGAATCTCTCACTGCATCACATTGGACATTTTGCAGTCAACTACCAGACAGATCTGAGATTTTCTGCCTTCTTGTTGAGATTGTTACTGATCCTGTGGCTTAAAATTTGTGTACCCAATGATAAATTTGGCTTTTCTGGAGATGATTGTTAAAGTTAAACTTCCTGTGAAATTTTGCAAGCAGTTTTGAATGTTTTTATCTCCAAATAAGTAGTGCAAAATATTTTTTCTTCTCTTTTCCATGGTATTGTGATCAAGGAATAATAGTTGTTATAGTATACTATTTACAAATCAGGAACAGAAAAGGAACACATTATTATTAGTAGATTTTTTAGCAATCACATGGGTCCCATGTATATTGAGACACCCTGTATTAGTGGAGTTATTAGCAATCATATGGGTCCCGTGTATAATGAGACACCCTGTATTAGTTGAGTTATTAGCAATCATATGGGTCCCATGTATAATGAGACACTCTTGTGTTAGTGGAGTTATTAGCAGTCATATGGGTCCTGTGTATAATGAGACACCCTGTATTAGTGGAGTGTCACGTGGTCTCCTACTGAGAGAAGAGAAATAAGGAATTACTTCTCATCCTCCGTGTTTGAATTAACAGGCCAAGGACTGACCATTGAAAGAGGAATCTAGGTCAATTCCTCAAGTAACAAATCCAGGTCAGAATGAAAACCAACAGATGTTTGCATTCTGTGACCGGATGGGTAAAGAATGGGGTACAGGGACATATAGTAGTCCTAATGAATCGCCTGACAGGGGAAGGAAGAAGATAGATGCTAAATGATTGGCTAGAATCCGTCAGCAGAAATAGCCCTCGTTTTCCGTCAGCGGAAATAGGGAATAAGAAAATCAGTTTTGGAACGGAAGTCATCGTGAACAGATGGAGCGAATCTTGCACCAAACTCCGGGCGAAGCACCAAAACCAGGATTTGCGGAACAGTAGTTGAAGTGATAAGATATATTGAAACTACCGTCGAAATCACCAGGAGAAGCGGAAAGAATCTTCGACAAGAAGACCCTTATGCCTTCAAGCCAGAGCTAATATAAATAAATCTGCCAGCCCGTAAAACAAGAAAATATTCTCCAAAGGAATCCGTCGAGAAGATAAGTAAACTTTAAGACTGTTTCTCCATACATCCAATTATATATTCTCTCTCTCTCTCTCTCTCTCTCTCTCTCTCAATGTAAGGAAGACTAAAGAAAAGAAAAAAGGAAGAAAGATATTTATCGTCATGTATTATCCGCTGATTATATAGCTGACACGTTGAATATGTGTATCCGCATGTGTATTAAAAAGATTGTTATATTTTAATGTCCCCACGTGTTGAAGTAGCTCATTTGTGTCGTCTCCTATTAAATTGTCTGTTTAATGTTTGTTTTCAGCTTCTTTCGCCTTAAAATATTCTCGCCTAAATTGTCCTATATTTTCCTTTAAAAATATTATACAGGAAACCGGAGTTGTCGACTACTATTATTAATATTATTACATCTAAACCTAGAGGTCCATATCTTCCATTGGCCTAGGGGTAGGAAGAGCTAGTGGCCTGTTGGGGGGGTGTAATGTGAAATTTGGAAACCCCTTGCCAGCGGCGGTCAGTCTAGCCCTAAATTAACCCCCACAACTCCCCGTTTGGTGATAACAATATTTAAATGCACCAGTTCCCATACACTTTTCAATGGTTGCTCATCCGGGGATCTTTTTATTTTAATTTGCCGTCACAGGAGTTATTAGCAGTCATATGGGTCCTGTGTATAATGAGACACCCTTGTATTAGTGGAGTTATTAGCAGTCATATGGGTTCTGTGTATAATGAGACACCCTTGTATGAGTGGAGGTATTGGCAGTCATATGGGTCCCTTGTATAATGAGACACCCAGTATTAGTGGAGGTATTAGCAGTCATTTGGGTCCTGTGAATAACGAGACTCTCTGTACTAGTAGAGTAATCAGCAGTCACAAGGGTGGGTCTCATGTATATTGAGACACCCTGTATAACTGTTTTCTTTGTTTTTTATGGCATAACAACCTTTGTGGGTTATTTAATGTCAAATTCATACTTGGAGAAGAGATGTAGGTATGCTATTTAACCCATAGCTGGAGGAGATAATGGGGTATATATATTTCCCAAGGGTATTAATAATAGATGGAATGCCATTGGAGTTCACATTTGCTTACTATGATGTAAATCACTACACTTTAGGGATTCCTCCAGTTATATATATGTATTTATCCGAACCATATGCATGAGTAGTATGTGACATAAGGTCAATTTTTTAGCAGAGTTCAACAGGTTCAAATTCAGAGCTTTCTTTCTCCTAGACCAGTTGATATACCAAGGTTAAAGAGCCCACTCTGCCCTATTATTTACATATAGTTGGGGAGAAAATACTTGTATTCATACATTTCTCAAGGGTATATGTCCTAAGTGAAATGCAAACATCTATGCATAAAGTATTCCAATCGAATATATACATAGTATTCCTACCCAATACAAATAATTTGCACACTGTTGCATGGCAGTAAGTATTCTTATCTAATACTAATAATTTTCAAATAGATCTATTTGGCCCATAGATTGAAGCCTAATGGGTGCCATCACTCCAGGACAGAGTGAAACTGGGAGTAATGGCAATGAAAGGGTACTCCACACTCCCCAGAGCTCCAGAACTGAGCCTCACCAGTTTAGTTTTATACCAGGACAGCTCTTTTTTTATGTGAGGTGGGGCCTGCAAGGGACACAGTCAGCAACAGGGCTCGTGCTGATTTCATTCAAAAAGATTTTGCGGAGTTTCTTCAGTTTATTTGATATGGTTATATGATATCAGCTAATCGTATCGAGGACAAATAATTTGCTAACAGATCTATTTTGACCATAGATGGGATATTAACAGGTGCTTCCACTTCAGGACATAATGAAGTAATTTCAATGATGAGGTAACTTCTTACTTCTCAGATCTCCAGAGCCAAACTCATATGTACTGTATTGATTTGGTTTGGTTGGTTTTATAGCATATCAACCATTGTAGCTTATTTAATGCCAAATCCTGTTTATGCATATATATTAAATATATATGATTTGGTTTGGTTGAGTTTTATGGCATATCAACCATTGTAGGTTATTTAATGCCAAATCCTCTTTATACATATATATTAAATATATATGATTTGGTTTGGTTGGGTTTTATGGCATATCAACCATTGTAGGTTATTTAATGCCAAATTCTCTTTATACATATATATTACATATATATGATTTGGTTTGGTTGGGTTTTATGGCATATCAACTATTGTAGGTTATTTAATGCCAAATCCTCTTTATACATATATATTAAATATATATGATTTGGTTTGGTTTGGTTTTATGGCATATCAACCATTGTAGGTTATTTAATGCCAAATCCTTTTTATACATATAAATTAAATATATATGATTTAGTTTGATTGGGTTTTTATATCATATCAACTATTGTAGGTTATTTAATGCCAAATACTCTTTATACATATATATTTAATATATATGATTTATGAACACATTTTGTAGATAATATTTTAAAATTAGCCTGAGCTTATTTTTTTTTGGCACACAGTTAAATGGTTTCAAATATTTCTATCTAACAGGAATAATTCTATCTACTATTGATCATTTGTTTGCACACTGCTATGTAATGCTAACAATTTAACATCAGTTATTTGTTTGCACACATTTAAATTAATGTACATGTGATTTGTAAGGGAATATTTTTTTGTTAATTTCATTTTTTAAATGAGTTAAATTTATTTGCTATTGTTTCAACACAGTTAAATCATTTCAATTATTTATCATTATCATCATGTCGCACCACCATCGCGAATTTCCCCAACCTTCTCCCCCCACCCTTCTTTATTGTCCATTGCTTCCGGTAGGTCTTCCAGGCTACATCCTGTATTGGCATAGAGCTGTTGTAAGTAGGTTCTAGCTGGTCATCCTGCTTTTACTCGTCCATGTGAAGGGATCCACAGGAGTATGCTGTTTATGAGTTCGTCCCTACTTCTCCAGCAGTGTCTTGCATGTCTGGTTCTTCTAACTTGGATAGTCTTCATAAAGGGTGGCAAGTGGCCGTATAGCTGCTGCTTTGTGGGCTGCTTCCTCCAGGACTTGCTCAATATTGCTTGCAGCATTCTTGTGTAGTTGCCGTCAAGCTTTTTCTCTATACATTTAGTTAGCGTCCATGTAGTGCATCCATACAGCAGTATCGACACAACTGCTGCTTGGAAGAAATTGCGTTTCATTTTATCGGTCAGGTCTGACTTCCATATGACCAATAGCCTATTGATAGATATCCATGCCTTTGCTAGTTGCGTGCTGATATCAGTCTCAGTTGAAATACTGCTTCCTAGGTAGGTGAACTTGTCTACTACTTTCAGAGAACCACTGTTTAGTGAGATGTTGCCTCTTTGATTAAAGCACATGTATTCCATCTTGTGTGTGTTGGCATGGAGGCCTATGTCTGCAGTTGCTTGTTACAGACTATGTAGCAGAGTTTCGGTTTGGGCGGGTGTATTTGCCGGAATCGCTATGTCATCCATAATTGTTAGTGCAGGGTATCTTCTGCTTCTTTCCTTTGTCAGCTTAAAACCATTTTCTTTCATTTTATCAATAGATGTTCTAAGTACATAGTCTAGACAGATGATAAGAGGTATGGGGCTAATGAGTCTCCTTGCAGCACACCTGCTACAATGTCAAAGTATTCTGTCTCCATTCGTGGAGCGAACTTTTACTTTTGTGCTTCTATGTAGCATCATTATGGCTGCGATGGTTTCTTTGGGTAGGCCATAGGCGAGTAGTATTTGCTTCATCTTCCCTCTGTGTATGGAGTCAAAGGCTTTGGTGAAGTTGACAAATAATATTGTTGCCTCAAGGTTTTTTGCATGTACACCTTCTAGAATTCGACAGATAGTCGAAATTCATGACATCGTGGATCTATTTTTCCGAAAGCCATTTTAGTTCTTCCTAAGTATGTTCTCAATTTTGGGTTCTATGCAGTTGCGTAGTACAGCATTGTAGATCTTGGCCGCTATGGATGTAAGGGTTATACCTCGGTAGTTCTTAGCCAATCCAAGGTTGCCCTTCTAAGGGAAGAGGATGATGCATCCCTTTGTCCATCTGTCTATTGTGTTTTGATTTTATATGGTATTTAAGTGTCAGAGCAGTATGTTGTCGAATCCCCTGGTCTTCCATACCTCTGGGGGTATTTTATCAAGCTCTGCTGCTTTTCTATTTTTAATTTTTCTTAGTACTGAGTCAAGTTCTTCTTGCGTAAACTGTTCTAGTTTATTGTCTAATTGTTTACTGATAATTCTCGTGATTGGTTCATATGTTACTTCTTGGCTGGTAGCTTTCAGTTTAGCTTTCACAGTGCTCTTCCTTCTGCTCACTTCATTTATTGTTTGCCATGCTATCCTAGATTGTCTATCTTTAACTGAATCTCTGATCTTATTGATCTGATTTTGTATGAATTCTGTTTGTTTTAGGCATATGTTAGCTAATGCATTTTGTGCCTTTTTAAGTTTCAGGGTATTGATATTGGTTGGGTTCTTCCTATTACATTTGGAAGCAGTTCTTCTCTGCACACTTTTTTCTAACCGCTAATGTCTCCCATGGGACTCTAAGTTTAGCTCTTTGTTTAGTTGGTATGCATTCTGTTGCTGCTTCTAAGTGGGCATGGACAAAATTCTCAAATTCGTCATTTGGAGAACGTGATTCTGTCTTCTCCTGTTGTGCATCAGATTTTTTTCTTTGTGTTAACGCATATTTATCTTTAATATCCCTGTTATTAAGCAGGGGCCAGTCATAGTATACAGTGGTTGTTGTTCGGGCTGCATTCCTACGTAGGCTGAGTTGTATCTTTGCCGTGACAATTCGGTAATCGGCAGACACACCCTTGAAAGAGGAATATACCTTGCAATTCAATGTGCTTTTATTCCATCTCTTGTTTATAAAGATGTATTCTATCTGTGCTTTAGTATTATTTGCGTAGGTGTAAGTCCTTAGTTTTCCCTCCCTTTTCAGAAATTTTGGATTGAGGCATGTTAATCTATTTTCTAACGTGAAATCTTAGATGTCCCCCATTTCAGTTTGACAAATAGTGTAAGATGAATTTGTGGTTTACGTTTTATACTAGTCATATTTACCAACCCCACCGCTCGGGCAGGATATGACACAAGGTCAATTTTTTTGAACGGAGTTTAACAGGTTTGAATTCAGAGTTTTCCTTCTCCTAGACTAGTTGCCTCACCAGGGCTGAAGAACCTAGTCTGCCCTACTATTTACCCATAGCTGGAGGGAGAATATTTGGATTCATACCTTTCCCAAGGGTATTAGTGCTATGTGAAATGCAATCAGTCAGGTCCAGGATCTGAACTCGTGTCGCGGTGTCCATATCCTGCAACGATAACCATTACACGACAAATTCATGTCTCCACCAATGACGAGAACATTGTGTTTTAGGATGCTACGAACAAGGGAGGATTACTCATTATAGAAGGTGATGAAGTCTGTTTCTTTACTACCATTGGTTGGGCTGTAGCAGGAGATGATTGTTGCACTGAGTTTGCCATTAAAAGTATCTACCATCATCCTTAGTTGTATTTTCTCTATGCTATTTTGTGATTTTAGGGCCCGTGGTCTTATAAGCATACCTATACCTTCTATAGTGGCATTGACAGAGTTTTTCCATGCAGATGCAGTGGCTAGCATAATTGTGATATATAATATCCTCACTATGAGTGTACCAGTGCTCTTGTATGCTTTTTTGTTTGCACACATTTGAATGGTTCAAAGTATAACTATATATCACAAACAATTCAATTAAGGAGTGTTTTCGTGGTGTGATGGTTAAAGCGATGAACTGCAGAATTGTAGTAAGTTAGTTCAAACTCTAGTCGCACAATTACGTTCAGTTTCAGACAAGTACCCTTTGGAAGAGTATGAACCCCCTTATCCTCCCAGCTATGGGTTAAATAGCACCTCTACTGTTCTTCTAGTAGAATGGCTTTGGAATTGAATAAACTATGAAGGTTGATATGCCATTAAACAAAAGAAACCAAAAGAAACCAATTCAATTAAACCTCAGTCATTGGTTGCACTCATTTTAAACGTTAAAAAGTTCAATTTGACCCATAGATAGGACACTATCCGGATCAGAGTAGACCTGGGGGGCAATGGCAATGAAGGGGTACTCCACATTCCTCTAAGCTCTAGCATTACTGGAGCCTCATTATCATATTGTTATATCAAGGACACGTGCCAGTGGTGGGTGGGTGGGTGTTGGTTCTTACTCGTCTTCAGAGATGTAGTCAGGGTGTTCTAAAGCCGACTGGCCTGCAACTCATTCAATGATGGAAATTATGGAAAATATGGACGCATTCCACCAAATAGGTTTTTATGTCTTATTTTTCTTCCATTCGATCAGATATCCATATCTTTATTCATACCTTAGGAATGCCACCAAATAGGTTTTTATGTCTTATGTTTCTTCCATTCCATCTGATATCCATATCTTTATTCATACCTTAGGAATGCCACCAAATAGGTTTTTATGTCTTATTTTTCTTCCATTCCATCTGATATCCATATCTTTATTCATACCTTAGGAATGCCACCAAATAGGTTTTTATGTCTTATTTTTCTTCCATTCCATCTGATATCCATATCTTTATTCATACCTTAGGAATGCCACCAAATAGGTTTTTATGTCTTATGTTTCTTCCATTCCATCTGATATCCATATCTTTATTCATACCTTAGGAATGCCACCAAATAGGTTTTTATGTCTTATGTTTCTTCCATTCCATCCGATATCCATAACTTTATTCATACCTTAGGAATGTCACCAAATAGGTTTTTATGTCTTATTTTTCTTCCATTCCAACAGATATCCATATCTTTATTCATACCTTAGGAATGCCACCAAATAGGTTTTTATGTCTTATTTTTCTTCCATTCCATCCAATATCCATATCTTTATTCACACCTTAGGAATACCACCAAATAGGTTTTTATGTCTTATTTTTCTTCCATTCCATCCGATATCCATATCTTTATTCACACCTTAGGAATGTCACCAAATAGGTTTTTATGTCTTATTTTTCTTCCATTCCATCAGATATCCATATCTTTATTCATACCTTAGGAATGTCACCAAATAGGTTTTTATGTCTTATTTTTCTTCCATTCCATCCAATATCCATATCTTTATTCACACCTTAGGAATGCCACCAAATAGGTTTTTATGTCTTATTTTTCTTCCATTCCATCAGATATCCATATCTTTATTCATACCTTAGGAATGTCACCAAATAGGTTTTTATGTCTTATTTTTCTTCCATTCCATCCAATATCCATATCTTTATTCACACCTTAGGAATGCCACCAAATAGGTTTTTATGTCTTATTTTTCTTCCATTCCATCAGATATCCATATCTTTATTCATACCTTAGGAATGTCACCAAATAGGTTTTTATGTCTTATTTTTCTTCCATTCCATCAGATATCCATATCTTTATTCATACCTTAGGAATACCACCAAATAGGTTTTTGTGTTTTTTTTTCTTCCATTCCATCAGATATCCATATCTTTATTCATACCATAGGAATGCCACCAAATAGGTTTTTATGTCTTATTTTTCTTCCATTCCATCAGATATCCATCTCTTTATTCATACCTTAGGAATGCCACCAAATAGTTTTTTATGTCTTATTTTTCTTCCATTCCATCAGATATCCATATCTTTATTCATACCTTAGGAATGCCACCAAATAGGCTTTTATGTCTTATTTTTCTTCCATTCCATCCAATATCCATATCTTTAGTCATACCTTAGGAATGCCACCAAATAGGTTTTTCTGGGTTTTTTTCTTCCATTCCATCAGATATCCATATCTTTATTCATACCTTAGGAATGCCACCAAATAGGTTTTTGTGTTTTTTTTTTCTTCCATTCCATCAGATATCCATCTCTTTATTCATACCTTAGGAATGCCACCAAATAGGTTTTTATGTCTTATTTTTCTTCCATTCCATCTGATATCCATATCTTTATTCATACCTTAGGAATGCCACTGTTCAAATGAAATCACTTCAGACCACCTTTGCATAATTCAAAGTTTTGTGCAATGAAGCAGATTTTGATTGTTTGTGTCACTCGAAGGAAAATCTGTCTGGAATAAATCGGACAAGATCAAAGTTAGTTATTGATCTCGATTGGCTCAATATTGATCTATGATAAAAAAAAACATGAATTGACTGAGCTGCTGGTTTTTATTCCATTAATATTCTTCTTCCGATAAAGATACAATAATTGACACATGACTCACAGCATTACCTTATTTTATTGCTATCTATTAAGTTTTGCTCGGCTTGGTCCATAAACCTGAAGTTGCTTATTGTACCAGTGGTGTAATGGTTATCGTCGTAGGAATTGAACACGACGATACGAGTTCAAATCCTGGACGAGACTGATTGCATTTCACATAGCACTAATACCCTTGGGAAAGGTATGAATCCAATTATTCTCCCTCCAGCTATGGGTAAATAGTAGGACAGATTAGGTTCTTCAGCCTTGGTGAGGCAACTAGTCTATGATAAGGAAAACTCTGAATTCAAACCTGTTAAACTCTGCTTAAAAATTGACCTTGTGTCATATCCTGCCCGAGCGGCGGGGGTTGGGTAAATATGATTGTACCAGTAATTAACATGAGATCGGTAAAGTTAAGCAGCAATGATCCTGTTCACTTTATAGATGGGTGACCACTTAATACTATAGGATATGTATTCTGAGGCCTGTGTGCCATTAAAAAGCAAATTCTTGGTAAATAACAATAAGCGATTTATTCAAATACAAATATAATATTTGGCTGACTCAAAATGGTTGTCACTTGATTCTTAGTAAATAACAATAAGCGATTTATTCAAATACAAATATAATATTTGGCTGACTCAAAATGGTTGTCACTTGATTCTTAGTAAATAACAATAAGAGATTTATTCAAATACAAATATAATATTTGGCTGACTCAAAATGGTTGTCACTTGATTCTTAGTAAATAACAATAAGAGATTTATTCAAATACAAATATAATATTTGGCTGACTCAAAATGGTTGTCACTTGATTCTTAGTAAATAACAATAAGCGATTTATTCAAATACAAATATAATATTTGGCTGACTCAAAATGGTTGTCACTTGATTCTTAGTAAATAACAATAAGAGATTTATTCAAATACAAATATAATATTTGGCTGACTCAAAATGGTTGTCACTTGATTCTTAGTAAATAACAATAAGAGATTTATTCAAATACAAATATAATATTTGGCTGACTCAAAATGGTTGTCACTTGATTCTTAGTAAATAACAATAAGAGATTTATTCAAATACAAATATAATATTTGGCTGACTCAAAATGGTTGTCACTTGATTCTTAGTAAATGACAATAAGCGATTTATTCAAATACAAATATAATATTTGGCTGACTCAAAATGGTTGTCACTTGATTCTTAGTAAATAACAATAAGCGATTTATTCAAATACAAATATGATATTTGGCTGACTCAAAATGGTTGTCACTTGATTCTTAATAAATAACAATAAGCGATTTATTCAAATACAAATATAATATTTGGCTGACTCAAAATGGTTGTCACTTGATTCTTAGTAAATAACAATAAGAGATTTATTCAAATACAAATATAATATTTGGCTGACTCAAAATGGTTGTCACTTGATTCTTAGTAAATAACAATAAGCGATTTATTCAAATACAAATATGATATTTGGCTGACTCAAAATGGTTGTCACTTGATTCTTAGTAAATGACAATAAGCGATTTATTCAAATACAAATATAATATTTGGCTGACTCAAAATGGTTGTCACTTGATTCTTAGTAAATAACAATAAGCGATTTATTCAAATACAAATATAATATTTGGCTGACTCAAAATGGTTGTCACTTGATTCTTAGTAAATAACAATAAGCGATTTATTCAAATACAAATATAATATTTGGCTGACTCAAAATGGTTGTCACTTGATTCTTAGTAAATAACAATAAGCGTTTTATTCAAATACAAATATAATATTTGGCTGACTCAAAATGGTTGTCACTTGATTCTTAGTAAATAACAATAAGCGATTTATTCAAATACAAATATAATATTTGGCTGACTCAAAATGGTTGTCACTTGATTCTTAGTAAATAACAATAAGAGATTTATTCAAATACAAATATAATATTTGGCTGACTCAAAATGGTTGTCACTTGATTCTTAGTAAATAACAATAAGCGATTTATTCAAATACAAATATAATATTTGGCTGACTCAAAATGGTTGTCACTTGATTCTTAGTAAATAACAATAAGAGATTTATTCAAATACAAATATAATATTTGGCTGACTCAAAATGGTTGTCACTTGATTCTTAGTAAATAACAATAAGCGATTTATTCAAATACAAATATAATATTTGGCTGACTCAAAATGGTTGTCACTTGATTCTTAGTAAATAACAATAAGCGATTTATTCAAATACAAATATAATATTTGGCTGACTCAAAATGGTTGTCACTTGATTCCGTGAATCAAAAGGAGTTGATTAGTTTTGTTTATTTATTTAATGGCAGATCAACACCTTACGGGTTATTTAATACTGAAATTTCATTTGAGAATGCATGCTTCGAATGATACCCATCAATATTTTCAACATTCTATTACAATCACCTTTTTAAAATAAGTTTTTTTATTTGACTACAATAACAATCATTGGTTTACACATTTATATCATATCGAGTATTCCAATCTAATACAAATAATCTGCGCACAGTTATATGGTTTCAAGTATTCCTATCTAATACAAATAATTTGCACACAGTTATATGGTTTCAAGTATTCCTATCTAATACAAATAATCTGCGCACAGTTATATGGTTTCAAGTATTCCTATCTAATAAAAATAATTTGCACACAGTTGTATGTTCAAGTATTCCTATCAAATACAAATAATTTGTATATTGTCATATGTTCAAGTATTCCATTCTAAAACAAATAATTTGCACACAGTTATATGATTTCAAGTATTCCTATCTCATACAAATAATTTGTATACAGTTATATGGTTTCAAGTATTCCTATCTAATACAGCTAATTTGCATACTGTTATATTGTTTCAAGTATTCCTATCTAATAAAATAATTTGCACACAGTTATATGTTTTCTTTTTGTATTCCTCTTTAATACAGCTAATTTGCATACAGTTATGTGGTTTCAAGTATTTTTATCTAATACAAACAATTTGCACACAGTTGTTTGGTTTTAAGTATTTTTAATACTAGTGATTTATATACAATTATATAGTTTCAAGTAATCCGTTCTATTTTGTAATACCCATTTGTTTGTACGCAGTTATATGGTTTCAAATCTTCCTATCTAGCACAAATAATTTATAAGTAATTATATGGTTCTCAGCAGCTAGAAATAATAAGTTGGCGACCATAGTTGAGGGTGACCCGAGGGCTCCCTTTTCGATTGCTACTACACCAAGGTGTAGGGGATGGCCTACTCCTTTCCCTGGATTGCTCCACTTTACCCTTGATCCTTACCCTATAATGATGAGTGTTAAGCAAGGAGGCATCAAGTACAATTTTTTTAGTTTTTGGTATGACTCGACCTGGGATTGAACCCAGGTCTCCCTAGTTATTGGTGAACACTCTAACCATGATGTCAATGTCCGGTAAGTTAGAAATCATCATCATGTCATGCTGGTAGCACGGATATCCCTGACCCTCTCTCGCCACTTTTCCCTATCATTCATCGCCTCAGGCAGGTCTTCCGGACAACATCCCGTATCCTCACATAGTTGCTGAATGTATGTTCGTGCTGGCCGTCCTGCTTTTGCCCAGCCATGTGTGGGGGTCCACAAGAGTACATCACTTATGAGTTCATACCAGCTTCTCCAGCAATGTCCTGCATGTCTGGTTCATCTAACTTGAATAGTTTTCGTGATAGGAGGCAGGTGGCCGTACAGCTGGTGTCTTGTGGGGTGTTGCCGCCAGGACTTGTTCAAGATTGCTCGCAGCATTCTTTGTTATATTGTCATGTGCCGTATCATAACGACACAATAATTAAACAGACGCAGTGACAAAGACAGACGCACGCAGAAAGACGCATGAAGGAAGGAGCAGGAAGACTTCTTTAACAATATTTTACCTCTCACTTTATTGCAAGGGTTCGAAAGGGTTGTTCTAGGTTTGCATGTGAGAGGGAGCTGGAAATCGAACATAACTGCAATATTTTGACCCCACTAATTATGACTGTCACGTTGTGTCTTTCTCGTTCTTTAGTGCTGCTCAACCGGAGGCCTATGGCCCACTCATCAGGGCCCAAAGGCCCCTTCGGCCTGATGTGGCTTTCCCTACCACATTTCGTCTATAACTCCGTCCGATCTTCAACTAAACTGCCACTGGCTCGTCGAACTCAACTGAATTATATAATCGTTCGACGCCCACTCGATCTTTGAAATCGAGTGTTTAATCGTCATCAAGCGGAAATAACTAACATGCAGTTCAGAGGTCACTCTCTTCCGGTGCATCACTCTGTAGTGTACCATGGGAATTTTTCTTGCTCGTCCCATTTCCGCCCACTCGATTTCCTCTCATAACTGCCATTAGAATGTGTCACTTACTCCCGGTGCATCACCTTGAATGGCATTTTTGGCCGGGTCAAAAGGTCAAAACATAACATCTTGTGTAATTGCCGTCTAGCTTCTTCTCCAGCCGTTTTGTTAGAGTCCATGTAGTGCATCTATATAGCAGTATCGATGCGACCGCTGCCTGGAAGAAACTACATTTCATTTTATCGGTCAGGTCTGACTTCCATATAATCGATAGCCTATTGATAGCTGTCCATGCTTTCGTTAACCTCGTGTCGATGTCCTTTTCGGTTGATGCGACGCTGCTTCCTAGGTAAGTGAATTTGTCTACTAGTTTAAGAGGGGTTCCGTCTAGAGTGGAGGTGTCCCCCGTTTTATTATAGCACATATATTCCGTTTTGTGTGCATTGACATGGAGGCCTATGCCTGTGGCTGCTCGTTCCAAACTATGCAGTAGTGTTTTGGCTTGGTCGGGTGTATTTGCCAGTATCGCTCTGTCATCGGTGTAGTCGGCATCGGTGCAACTCAAGTCAGGCTGGTAAATTCACTTTTTGACTAATACCCTCTGGAAAGGTATGAGTTCTACTAGCCCCCCACTGCCAGTTATTCGTCAAATAGTGCTATATAGCAGAAAAAAACAACAAAACTGATGTATACAAATATAAACATTGTTACAAGACGAGATCTTGCTTTGATTTGAAAAACAAAACAAAAAAAAACCGGAAGTTACCACTTCGAGTTCTCAACTCAAGAAGAAAAATAAGTCGTCCATGCATCGGCTCCGCGCAGAACTTCCGTTTGCGATAAATTAACAAAAAAAAACAAAATACATTAATAAAGATCCAATCAGAACGCTTCCCGCGGGGCACAAAAATTGCCGCTCTGAGCCTCCAAAAAACTTATAAATATACGGACCGAATAATTATTAGTCAGTGTTGCTACCTCACCCCTCTCGTGCTACCAGATTCCACGCTACTGACCGGCGCCGTCATCTGATACTTCAAACGATCGCCGCCGTTAGGAACGCTGCCCTTGTTTCCAAGAAAACCATCTCTTCACCACGAGACAAGTATAGTATATGAACTTTGTGACTATCACCCTGAATTCCTTATTTAACTATATATATATTTTCTCCATTTGATTCTCTGTGTTTAACCAGTTTATAAAATTTTCTATAACGTCATTGCTGTGTTATTGTGATTATCTATACGTTGTTTGTTTTGCAACCATACGCATTTCTCGCCCACAACATTTATATCACATATACCAAACAATTCAGAATATAACATCTTTTCTTTTTCTTTTATAACCCAAAATGTACAGGCGGGTAAGAGAGAGAGAGAGAGAGAGAGAGAGAGTCGAAGTCAGCCGAGCTTGCACACACAGAGGTGGACAGTACAGATCTTCTGTGAAACCTCTCAGCCTATCCCTTTGTTCTACTTTTTGGTTCAAAATCTCCTGGTTATATAATATTCCGGACACCCGTACAAACCCATACGACCACATCTCCATCTCGCTGCTACACGTTGCACATGGACATGCCTCCATCTAGCGTGCCACCCACGCAAATTCTCGTGGTCTCACCTTCAGCCTGCCCCCTATACAATGTATGTGATCATGCTTCCTTCTAACATGCCACCCACACAGTTTTTTCGTCAAAAACACCTGCGTGCTGTTTACTTTAGGAACCCGGCGTATTTCTTATTTTTGTTCCCTGTGTTGGACGTCCTTCTAGTATGCCACATATGCAATTTACGTAGCATGTGAAAGTGATCTTCAAAACAATATCCAACAAAACTAACACTACTATTTTTCAACAAGGATGGCTTTGGCATTAGATAACCCACGAAGGTTGATAAGCCATTAAACAAAGAAACGAAACCAAGTAATCAATTATTGCTTCAAGAAACTATTCTTAATGTAAATTATTTGCGCACAGTTATACGGTATCAAGTATTCCAATCTAATACAAATAATTTGTATACAGTTATATGGCTTCAAGTATTCCTATCTAATACAAATAATTTGCACACAGTTATATGGTTTCAAGTATTCCTATCTAATACAAATAATTTGTATACAGTTATATGGTTTCAAGTATTCCTATCTAATACAAATAATTTGTATACAGTTATATGGTTTCTAGTATTCCTATCTAATACAAATAATTTGCACACAGTTATATGATTTCAAGTATTCCTATCTAATACAAATAATTTGTATACAGTTATATGGTTTCAAGTATTCCTATCTAATACAAATAATTTGCACACAGTTATATGATTTCAAGTATTCCTATCTAATACAAATAATTTGTATACAGTTATATGGTTTCAAGTATTCCTATCTAATACAAATAATTTGTATACAGTTATATGGTTTCAAGTATTCCTATCTAATACAAATAATTTGCACACAGTTATATGATTTCAAGTATTCCTATCTAATACAAATAATTTGTATACAGTTATATGGTTTCAAGTATTCCTATCTAATACAAATAATTTGTATACAGTTTTATGGTTTCTAGTATTCCTATCTAATACAAATAATTTGTATACAGTTATATGGTTTCTAGTATTCCTATCTAATACAAATAATTTGTATACAGTGATATGATTTCAAGTATTCCCATCTAATACAAATAATTTGTATACAGTTATATGGTTTCAAGTATTCCTATCTAATACAAATAATTTGTATACAGTTATATGGTTTCAAGTATTCCTATCTAATACAAATAATTTGTATACAGTTATATGGTTTCTAGTATTCCTATCTAATACAAATAATTTGTATACAGTTATATGATTTCAAGTATTCCTATCTAATACAAATAATTTGTATACAGTTATATGGTTTCATGTATTCCTATCTAATACAAATAATTTGCACACAGTTATATGATTTCAAGTATTCCTATCAAATACAAATAATTTGTATACAGTTATATGGTTTCAAGTATTCCTATCTAATACAAATAATTTGTATACAGTTATATGGTTTCAAGTATTCCTATCTAATACAAATAATTTGTATACAGTTATATGATTTCAAGTATTCCTATCTAATACAAATAATTTGTATACAGTTATATGGTTTCAAGTATTCCTATCTAATACAAATAATTTGTATACAGTTATATGATTTCAAGTATTCCAATCTAATACAAATAATTTGTATACAGTTATATGGTTTCAAGTATTCCTATCTAATACAAATAATTTGTATACAGTTATATGGTTTCAAGTATTTCTATCTAATACAAATAATTTGCATACAGTTATATGATTTCAAGTATTCCTATCTACTACAAATAATTTGCATACAGTTATATGATTTCAAGTATTCCTATCTAATACAAATAATTTGTACACTGTTATATGATATCAAGTATTCCTATCTAATACAAATAATTTGTATACAGTTATATGATTTCAAGTATTCCTATCTAATACAAATGATTTGTATACAGTTATATGATTTCAAGTATTCCTATCTAATACAAATAATTTGTATACAGTTATATGATTTCAAGTATTCCTATCTAATACAAATAATTTGTATACAGTTATATGATTTCAAGTATTCCTATCTAATACAAATAATTTGTATACAGTTATATGATTTCAAGTATTCCAATCTAATACAAATAATTTGTATACAGTTATATGGTTTCTAGTATTCCTATCTAATACAAATAATTTGTATACAGGTATATGGTTTCTAGTATTCCTATCTAATACAAATAATTTGTATACAATTATATGGTTTCAAGTATTCCTATCTAATACAAATAATTTGTATACAGTTATATGGTTTCAAGTATTCCTATCTAATACAAATAATTTGCATACAGTTATATAGTTTCAAGTATTCCTATCTAATACAAATAATTTGCATACAGTTATATGGTTTCAATGATTTCAATCTAATACAAATAATTTGTACACTGTTATATGGTTTCAAGTATTCCTATCTAATACAAATAATTTGTATACAGTTATATAATTTCAAGTATTCCTAATACAAATAATTTGCAACGTGATCTCCACAACTGAAAACTTGATATGGACTGTTGGCTCAGTTGTAGTGTTTCGGCTCTGCAATCCGTGGTCGCTGGTTCGATCTCCAGTGGTGGAGATTACGGTATACACTGCTGAGGAGACCTAATAAGGTCAAAACAGCTGTCCAGCGTTTCCGAATGTCGTGCGTGAGTGTTCACTGGATGTTCTGGTCATGGTAATTCAATTCACAATATAATTTCTCTACTTAAAAAAGAAAACGTAGATCGGATACAAAAATCGGTTCGAGAGACTGTAATTCTGTATTTATTGACCAATCGGCATCGTTTTGGGGACGAACTCTTTTTTAAAATCTATTTGAGATTTGCAGATGTTACATGTTGAAGGTCACACAAAAATTTGAAGGATCAAAACCCAAAATAATTCAAGGAATCTTTTCCATACGAGCCGTATTAACCGTATTAACCAATTATAATTATTGATAAATTAATCCTTTTTTTTAAAGTAATTTAGATTCAATTTCAATCTTATAAATTAAGCAATGGAATAGAAAAAACATCAGTGGATTATAAATTCGTTTCTATTTCTACTCAAAATTTTCATCTTCATTTCTCTTAAGTGAAAATCTAACATTCTGTTCCTTCAAGTTGGTATTGTTACAACTAGGGTTTCGCTGGGACTGCAATAGCTGGCACGTAACGAGAATAATAATAAAAAATTTAATAGCGAGAATGCCCAAGGTTCAATAAAAAAAAAAAGCGAACTATGGGAAGGGAATTTCTCCAATCGAAGACTCTCGGTAAATCACAACGGAATAAGCGGCAAGCACTCACAAAACCAACATAACACAATTTGAAGATTCAACAATAATGTTTACAATAAAATTTACAAGGTGACTAGAGAAAAATAAGATAAAAAAAGGTTTAAGAACAAAAGGGGATGGAAAAGTAATGATATTATTTATGTCTAAAATCCGAAACGAATCACAACTCAAATAGATTTGCAAGGTAGACACATAAAACCAAAAGAAATACGAAACTCACTGAGGGTTTAGGGCTTGTTAATAATCTTATTTTCTTTTTTTCTTTTTGTAAGAGAGGATTCAGCTTTAATATAAGTAATTGCCACGAAGAGGTGTCCGATCTCTGAAATCTGTTTCTTGGTCACATTTCCTCGGGTGGACTGGGGCGAAGGTCTCTCGACTTCTTCTGAATAGATGTTAACGCTTCGAAGTCAGGACTGCTACAAATCGTTTGTCACTCTGCGAGTGCGCCAAAAAAATGGTCTCTGACCGATTCCTCGTGTTGGACACGTGGCTGGTAAGGTCACTTAAAGTTTAAGAGTTCAAGGTTAGCTGAGATGGGTAAATAGGGGAATGGGGTTGACTTGCAAGTCCATTCCTTACTATCTTCTTTTTTTTCTTTTCTTTTTCTCCTTTGCCCTCGAGAACTATCGAGCAAATCACGCGTAAGGAGAAAGGATAGGCTTGGTGCCTCTTCTTCTCCACTTCTTTATTTTTCGTCTCGGAATAATAAGGACGAATAAAACACATTTGTAATATACATAAAAAATATATTTCTCGTTATTAATCTATTTTCTACTCCACGTAACAGTATCTAACTTCAACATTGCTTAATTATTTTTTCGCGTACAAAAACATCATCTTTTTTCTGTTTACATTTTTTTGTACTAATATAAAAAAAAGCCATCTGCTAATTTTTATAGTATTTGCATCCAAACGGATATCAGTATAATAAACATTGCTTTTGCCCAACATAGTAAGATACTCACACAAATATCTTTTACACGCACAAAATTAGCTAGATTTAAACAATACAAAACTGCTATACTGAATGCATGAACTTTTCTTTCTTGCAATATAAATGTTATTAGGTTGCGAGGAGGTTGTTGGTGAGTATGGGTTGTACTCCCTACACAATGGACTCGCCCTCCTCCATGAATACACGTCAACGGAGCGTCAGAGGAGCTGACCAGACCCACGTGACTCAATCACGTGTGATACCACTTGCGTAGTGGACGGATAGTCACTACCCCCACTGAACTCTCAGCTTCCTATTAATTAACTATTAACTAACTACAGTTTAACCAGGTTCACTTGTATCTTGTTTCTATTACTTGAATATATATGTTTTTCAATCAACCTTTTTGTGCTCCCCCTGTCTTTCTTTTACCAGCATCGCAACTGTATAGGAACTGATGCAATTTCCTTGTCAAAAGAATTTTCTGGAAAAAACAGATCAAAATTGGCGCAAGGATCTTCAACTAACGCGCACGCAGATGTTTAAAAAAATAAACAATTAAAAATGTTTTTTTAGGACCAATAGGAAGTCTCTAAAATACGCGCACAAAGAATTTTCGGAAGTCAACGCATGCGCGCGGGATCCACCTTGATGCTATAAAAACAAACATTTCAGACAACACAGAACAGCTACTCACGCCAACCCAGAGTGATACGTACTGTTTTCTCAGCGGCTCCGTGTTCGTTTGATTTTCAAACAACGGGGTCATGTTGCAATTTCAAGCTGGATAAAAATCTTATCCCCGCTGCTCTCAGAACAGGCATTTACGGTCGCGACTTGATACACGAATCGCTGTATACCCTTCTAAATTTCAGCCCCCAACAAAGAAATTTTTATTTTTATTTTTGTAGCACTATTGTTAATATCGTCTTTTCATTCATTGACATTAGTACCCTTGTAGAGGGACATGTTATTTGTTAGATATGTTTAGTCACCCAAAATCTAATGTTGTGGTTTAGTATATGTTTAGTTTAGTGGTATGTTATGTTTGGAAAAAAGGCATTTGGAAAAAGGTAAAATAGGCACATGGAGACAAATGTAGTAACTGAAGTAAATGAGTAAAGATATGAAACGGCGCGGACAAAAGGAACATTCAAAACAAGGCGACAAACAAAACAAATTTATATTTAGAACAAAACATACAATGATACATTTAAAATATTGCTATGGTTCTATATTGTTCGTAAAATAGTCCTCTGTGTGTGTGTGTGTGTGTGTAACACAACTAAAACTACAGAAAGGGTTAAATAATAAAAGTGTCCTATTCATATCGACTACATATTTTTAAATGTTCATTTCTTCCTGTGGTTTGAAACAGTTGGTGTTTCCGAGGCTGGAAAAAGTCTTATAGGCAAAGTATTTTGAGGAAAAGAAGGTTTGCGTAGTTTATCCATTTTGTGGCTTTTGACGTCTGTTGGTGAATAGGAGAGTCACACTGGAAAGAGTGTGTTAGCGCTGCAATAGGCACAATTGGGAAAAAGAGAAAGAGTGTTTGAAGACGATGTATTTATAGAAAATACGTGTCTTGGAATCGGCTCCAAAAAACGCGGGACGAAATTCAAACGCGGACGTTGTTTTAAGCAGGTCACGTGGTTCTCCTGACCAATGGTTTCCCGAGACTGAATATTTGCGTTCGTCCGCCATCTTTGTTGTGAGAACAAGTGGCATACCGCCCAATTTAAATTATAGGAGTGTAAGTTCTATACCCTACAACAGTATGCTTACTGTATCAACACAAAATTTAAAGGTTGTAACTTGATGTAAAAACCTAAATTTTTATACCAAAAAAATAAAACATCATTAATTCAAGTTTGTGTTATCTTCTAATAATACCAACAACGAAGAAATACAACAGTATCACGTCGGGGTCACCACTGTTGCATAAACCATAACAATATATATATATATATATATATATATATATAGTGTAACCTGGATATAAGAAAGTTGTCGTGACCGGAGAGGAAATCTCTTATATCCGGGTTTTTCTATTTTATATACATTAACACAGGCTCTAATTTGAGACCAGAGAAAATCTCTCTTATATCCGAGTCTCTTATATCCGGGTTAGACTGTGTGTGTGTGTTTGTGTGTGTGTATATATATATATATATATATATTCTTTGCCTTCACTGAGCTCTAGGTTACAAAAGGTGTGGTATGGTCATGAAATTTTGAATGTAAGGTTTTGATAGTATTTTGAAAATTTACTTGTCTATCAGTTTGTAGCAGAAAGAAAGAATTTCAAATTATTATTTAGTGCGGGAATAATTTTGCCGTTGAGATTTCGAATCTATATATTTCGTCCAATGAGAATGATTCATGCCATTCGGCGCGGATGACTTCCCCGGACAATATAAAAGGTGGTGTAACATTCTTTCGTCCTTTCTTCTTCACATATTTATCGTACAGGACAGACCAACTCTCTTCTTCACAGACTCTTCTTGGCGATTCCAGCAGTAGTAACAGACCATCACATGAGATGAGCACATTCCAGTTTTGGGCCAGTGTTCCTTTAGGAGTTCCTTATTTCATTATTTATTCGTTCCTCCTAGACCCGCTGGATCTCGAAACTTCAAGGTTAGATGTTTAATTCCGGCTCTATCATTTGCAACTGTTTTCTTCCATATACGAACTCATAGTACAAGGGTTATCTTTCTGGCAGTCATTAAACTTCTTGAAACTCATCCATATTTTCTCGTCCTCATTCCTGTATTTTCCTTTCTTCTTAATGTAACAGGGCAGACTACAATCTTCCCTTTCGTTAAAAATTATAAGGTTCTTAAATGATAAGACTCTAAGACTGATACCTTTGCGTTTGTGTACCGCTTATGCCGTCGTCTCTGCAACAGACCACTTCTCTTGTCAGCGGAATCTTTTTCTAAAACCTCCCTCCCTTATTGTCTTTACTCTTTTTCCTTTTCTTTCTCTTATTCTCTCTCGTTACTTCCTGTTTCTCAAATTGTTCGCTACTTAAAAAGTTTTTGAATTGGGAGTTGGCGTTTGTCGTTCACTTTTTACACTTTGTCTTCCTGCAACAAGAAAAATAAGTGCACACACACACACACACACACACACACACACACACACATAGTCTTGTTTGGTACTATTTACCAACCCCTCCGCTCGGGCAGTATATGACACAAGGTCAATTTTTTTAAGCGGAGTTTAAC
This sequence comes from Sepioteuthis lessoniana, assembly GCA_963585895.1. NCBI lineage: Eukaryota > Metazoa > Mollusca > Cephalopoda > Myopsida > Loliginidae > Sepioteuthis > Sepioteuthis lessoniana. The sequence continues at coordinate 90,855 of CAUZXS010004536.1, read as the reverse complement.
AGGTTTGAATTCAGAGTTTTCCTTCTCCTAGACTAGTTGCCTAACCATGGCTGAAGAACATAGTCTGTCCTACTATTTACCCATAGCTGGAGGGAGAATTATTGGATTCATACCTTTCCCAAGGGTATTAGTGCTATGTGAAATGCAATCAGTCTCGTCTAGGATTTGAACTCGTATCGCCGTGTTCATTTCCTACGGTGATAACGACTACACCACGGGCACCTCCTCTAACATAGTCTTGTTTGGTCTCTTTTTAGAATACAATTCTTATCTTTGTTTCTTAAATCCGTCTTCGGTAAAAATATACAACCCATGAATCATTACATGAATATTGAGGCATGTCTACGCTCTAATTAATTCTACCTTTTTAACAAGGAAAAATTGCCCAGTCAACGGGGGGGGGGGCTGTAGAATACACTGACTGCACCTCTGCAGAGGGGTAAGACCCCCCCCTAACGAGTGTCCTGGATGTGACACTAAACAATCTGATGGTGAGGTTCCAGCAATGCTGGAGCTTTGGGGAATGCGGAGTACCCCTTCATTGCTAAAGCTCCCTGGTCCACTCTGGCCCGGAGTGGTAGCACCTGATAAGGGTCCTATCTATGGGTTAAATAGAATTAACAGCATACTTATGCTAAAATGAATTGTTTGAGTAAAACTGAATAGTTTGAAATAGAAATGACTTTTAAAATTAAACCGTACTTACATTTAAACTGCGTGCTTATGCTTAACTGAATTAGTTGAAATAGAACTGTTTTTCGACATTAAAACTGTATTTACACTTAACCGAATTGTTACATACAACTACTTGAATAGTTAGAAATGGAAATGTTTTTGACCATTAAACTGTGTCATCATCATCATCATGTCGTGCCGCCCGCACGGATATCTCTGACCATCTCTCGCCACTTCTCCCTATCATTCATCGCCTCTGGCAGGTCTTCTGGGTTACATCCTGTGTCCTCACATAGCTGCTGTATGTAAGTTCGGGCTGGTCGTCCTGCTTTTGCTTGGCCATATGTGGGGGTCTATTGGAGTACATCACTTACGAGTTCGTCCTTGCTTCTCCAGCAGTGTCCGGCGTGTCTGGCTCGTCTACCCTATATAGTTTTCGTGATGGGAGGCAAGTGGCCGTATAGTTGGTGTCTCGTGGGGTGTTGTTGCCAGGACTTGTTCAATATTGCTCTCAACATTCTTGTGTAGTTGCCGTCAAGTTTCTTCTCCATATGTACTTATGCTAAACTGTATTGTTTTAAATAGAACAGATTATTTACATAGAAATGGATTTGGCATTAAATAACCTACAAAGGTTGATATGCCATAAAACCCAACAAACCAAACCAAACAAGGAAAAATACAAACTTTTCACTCAGGCTAAAGAAATAGAATAAATTAAATTTGTAGAAATGTCTTTTATTCAATAATTATACACAAACCCGCTCCGGACCTCTGTGCCGAATACAGCCAGTATATCCTTAACCCTTCTAAAAGGGCTCAAAAGAATTTGACAAACATCAAATATTAATAATACACACAATTATTACTTATTGGTATTTATGCTAAAATGAATTGTTTGAAATAGAATTGTTTATATGTACAAAAATGTATTTGGCATTTAATAACCTATGATGGTTGATATGCTACCAAACCATATATATATATATATATATATATATATATATATATATATATATATATATATATATATATAAATTTTTTGTTAGTCCAATGAAAGTAGCCTAGTCAGCTGAGGCTGTGGAATACACTGGCTGCATCTCTGCAGAGGAGTCAAACCCATCCAACAAGTGTCCTAGATATCATATTAAACCATTTGATGGTGAGGCTCCAGGCTTGAAGATTTGGGGAATACGGAGTACCCCTTCATTGCCATTGCTCCCAAGTCTACTCTGACCCGGAGTAGTAGCACCTGATAGAGTCCTATCTACGGGTCAAATAGAACAGAAAAGGTCAATATTTAAATGGGTTCTATGGAGACGCCTTTGTGTTTTTTATCTGACTACTTTGTTCTATAATGGTTCATAGGTAGTAGATATATATATATATAAATATATATATATAAATTTTAGTAGATATATATATATATATAAATATATATATATAAATTTTCATCAAGGACGGATTTGACCAACGCTAACTCCTAAATTAAAAACCTTTTAGAGTCGACATGTTAGACAAATCAAAAACCATTGGCACCTAATAACCCACGTGACACACAAAGCCAGCTAGTTAAGAACAACATATGTGGCAGAAAGAAACTTGAATTTTTGTTTGCCGCGTAATTTAATTTGACCGTTTGAGTTGCCGAACATTTTCACCCAATCAGGATGACCTGTCCCATTCACCCCGAAACATATTTCCTGGCAGCACCAAAGATTGAATAAAGCCCGCGAATCTCTCTCTCGCTCAGAAATCCTCAAGAGGAACGGATGTCTATTCGCCTGCTCTTGAACAGAGTAGCAGCATCATACACTATGAGGAGAGCCATCTAGTTTATGGATCCCTTGGGTCTATTCTTCTAGACCAAGGGATTCTAGTTAAAAACAAATTAGATGATACACTCTAACAACTTCCTACCTTCTTTCCTTCCTACGAGACCTCGCAGCATACCAGCGTACACACCTTTACTTCATGCTGCCATTAAAACCTTGATACAAACAAAACCTAACGACGTCTTCGTTCTTCTCCACTACCTTTATTTTCCATCAACATTTAGCGAGGGGATAACTACCAACGAAATACCAACGCAACCAAAATAATACCAACAAAACTAACTTAAACTTTAAACCAAAAACCCAATAATAATAATAATAATAATAATAATAATAATGTTATCCCCATCGCTATAAATGGCGGCCTTCCGACTTGTGAGAACACGCAATCACATATAAAACAAATTAAATACACCACTACAAAATGGAAATTAAATATCAGAACACAATATCTCCTCCTACACATACATCCACTCACCCCCTGATCCTTATCTGGCGGAGGAAGAGAACATATTTATCTCTTCTTACCAACCGACTTACTTTGAGATTTTGAAAAGGACGCTGGTGATAACGGTCCGAGAGAAAAAGTTGGTAGTAGCAGAGAAGCAGGCGTTAGGAATGTAGCGGAAGGAAATTTCGTATTTTGGTTTGGCGCGCAATTTAATTCGACGCATAATTTCACCCAATCAGGATGACCTATCCTATTCCAACCGGATCTCCTTTCCGGGCAGCAGAAATTGGGTAAGCTACCAAACACGCTCTCTTTGGCTGAACAACGCCGTCCAGTGCAGATGTCTCACTGGCGGTTCTTCAATAGCAGCAGCAGCATGGACACATGAGGGAACCTATCTAATTTATGGATTCCTTGCGTCAATTTTTCTCTTAGACCAAGGAATCCCAGTTGAATATGAATTAGATACATTGAATACGCCACACACAGGAACAACTTTATGTCACCCCCAAAATTGGCTATGTCGATGCGATGCCTAATCCCGCTCCCAGCACCTAGATCTCATTTCATCTCTGGACAACATTAATGGAGACACGCTCGCCTCTCCCCAAAACCACCAGACACACAAAACTCACGGTGACTCCAAAGTTTATTTCCCCCAACGGCGAACAAGACTTTCGCTAAACTACGGCGAACACAATCCCTCGCACGCCCAACGATACGCGCTGCTTTCTCAACTCTATCATATCTCCATTTCGTCTCTTTACATCTTTCCTTTTCCACGAGACTTGCAGCACAAACACAAACTCTATATTCCATGCTGCAAATAAAAACTAATCCTCGCTAACAATAACAACACCCCACGCTAAAGGAACACATGGTCGAAAGGTATTCAATTTTAATAAGCTTATAACATCTTTATCATCATCATCATATCGCGCTGGTAGCACGGATACCCCTGACCCTCTTTCGCCTCTCCTTCCTATCGTTCATCGCCCTAGGTAGGTCTTCAGGACAACATCCCGTATCCTCACATAGCTGCTGAATGTATGTTCGGGCTGGTCGTCCTGTTTTTGCACGGCCATGTGTGGGGGTCCATAAGAGTACATCTCTTATGAGTTTGTCCCTGCTGCTCCAGCAGTGTCCTGCATGTCTGGTTTGTCTAACTTGAATAGTTTTCGTGATAGGGGGCAGGTGGCCGTACAGTTGGTGTTTTGTGGGGTGTTGCCGCCAAAAATAACACATGAACCAATCACCAGAATAATTAGCAAACAATTAGACATTAAACTAGGACCGTTCACACAAGAAGAACTCGACTCGGTTCTCAGAAAAATTAAAAATAGGAAAGCTGCAGGGCTGGACGAAATTCCCCCAGAAGTATGGAAGAAATAACATCTTTATAGCCTGTATAAATTGTACAATAACAATTATATATATGAAAGACAATTTTGTTGCTCATAAACTTCTTGTTTGTTGCTTTAGCTGTTTTGTTTAGTGTTGTTAATTTCGTGTTCGCCACCTTCTAATACGGAATCGGAAGCATACATGCAGACAAAAACAAGACTAACCCAGCTACAATTCTTCTTCTTACCCCATTGACTTATTGTCTTCTTTGTCAGTGGAAGGCTGCAAGAGAATTTAAGGAAGGAAGGAAAGAGACGAGGATATAGATTGCTTTTTTTTAAATGGCCATGTATGACCACATGGAGCAGAAAATTTTTTAAAAAATAGTGGGTGCGTATACATTCTGCAACCTTTTTTTTTTACTGTTCTACCTTTTCGGTTAGACTTGTTCCAGCCTTAAACACATCCTCAGAAATTTCGTCAAACCCCGAATGAGACAAATAACCAACATGGGAGAAGACATGTTCCTCCGAAAATACATTGCTATATTTCTGTATATTGATACCTCGCATGAAATACTTAGTCAACATAAATTTTTAGTCTACAGGATATTTTAATATTTAGTCTTTCACCATTATATTCAAGTTAGTTACGTACACACACGCACGCACGCACTCTGAGGAATATTTAACAGACAATATTAGAATATTCGTGATGTTTTGTAATGTTTCCTTTTTATGTATTTGTTGATATATAAATTTAATTTTGCTTGTACTGCTTTGTTTTGAATGTTCTTTTGTCCACGTCGTTTTACTTCGTTTACATCGTTTGCTTTTCAATAATGAACCAACATAAATTGGGGAACCAAACCCCAAAACAACACCATCACACTCTCATACGCTTGCACAGCCTCAGACATTTCGCCACTTCCAGAAAGAGACAATTGTGGAAATTTGTTAAGAAAGTAATGATCCTGTTTCACCGAATATCAGCATCCTCTTGGGGTCACGTGGTGTCCACTATAAAAAGAGGTCCATCTGAAGATTCTTCCTCTTTTTTCCACTCCCACCGCTGTTAGCAACAGGTCCGTATCGTAGCAGCCCTCGACGGCAAACTTATTTGGTACCCTCAAAACCACCCGGCACGTGCTGAGATAAAAGGAACCAGGATCACAGCTAAGTTCCCGCATGCATTTTATCTGCAAAAGCCTACATAACCTAACCTTACAACCTCACAAAACCTTAAAAAAACTTCACCTAACCTTACTCTAATACACCTACCACCTATCAGAACATTGAACTCTTTATGAACTCTTACAAATTTGTTGTTTGTTCCATTTGGTGTTTAAAACCCTGTTTGTTGTTTGTTGTATATAAATTTTGTTATACAAAAAGTCGTTTGTCTCCTTTCTTCAACAGCTGCCACACTTCTCCCTACTGTGATCAAAGTATGGTTTATTCTTTTATAAAAAGTAGGAATTAAACCGGGCTTTTCGGGGCTTATAAAAATCCCCATACAATAGCTAACACAAGAGAACATACAACCAGCAAAAATATATTCATTGCTTTAACGAAATTGGTATATTTGCCAGATTCCAGTGTTCAGGACTTTGAATGGATGTCAAAATCGCTTCATACATACAGATACACATGTTTAGTCAACGGGCAGATGAATACTTCACAGCTATGTACCCCTCAGTTTTTCAACACACGTACACACAGATATGTTCGGAAAAAACACATTTACATTCACATAATATTTGTATCCGTCACACACGAATATCCAACAAACAATATTCGGACATTCGTCCTACTTTGAAACGCAGCTTCTTCCAAGCAGCGGTCGTGTCGATACTGCTATATGGATGCACTACATGGACGCTAACTAAACGTCTGGAGAAGAAACTTGACGGCAACTACACAAGAATGTTGAGAGCAATATTGAACAAGTCCTGGCGACAACACCCCACGAGACGCCAACTGTACGGCCACCTGCCTCCCATCACGAAAACTATACAGGTTAGACGAGCCAGACACGCCGGACACTGCTGGAGAAGCAAGGACGAACTCGTAAGTGACGTACTCCTGTGGACCCCCACATATGGCCAAGCAAAAGCAGGACGACCAGCCCGAACTTACATACGGCAGCTATGTGAGGACACGCGATGTAACCCAGAAGACCTGCCGGAGGCGATGAATGATAGGGAGAAGTGGCGAGAGATTGTCAGGGATATCCGCATGGGTGGCACGACATGATGATGATGATGTTAGAATATAAAATTATCTTGTTTTATGTAACCGAGTTGAGAATTTTCTTTTGTCTTCGTTGTTCATTTCTTTGTGTTGTAAATTGTGAAACGACTCACCAAGTTTTTTTTTAAAACAAGACCTCGAGAGAACTAAACGACCAATTCAGTTTCCCCACAAGGATACCTTTAAACACCAAACTTTATCTTTGGGGGTTCCACGACTATTCTGTGACAAGGACCTTTTTCCTGAACCAGTTGAAGTCGTGTTTCTCAAACAAGGTATTAGAATATACTTGAGTCATTTTTTGGTGGATTATAAGTTTCAAGTCTATGTCTGGTAGGTGTTTTCAGTGAGGTATGTTTTTCGGTGGTAAAAGTTTGCCTTTCGTCGGATGTCCAGTGAGTGTTTTCAGTAAGGTATTTTTAGCTGAGGCTGCTTGCTAGCTGCAGACATGGCTAAGTATCAGACCCCGGGACCCAATCAGCACGTGTGCCCTCACTGCAAGCACCCGAGAGAAAGAGGGCCTTTTAGTCCCAGCGATGAACGCTAAGTGAGAGCGAATTTTTCTTCAGCGCCTGGAAGCCCTTTTCTTTTACATGCACCGTTCTTGCTTCCTGTCAGAGAACTCCTGGGAAACTGCCACATTTCTACATTTATTTTATTTTTCTATTTTATTTTTAATTAATCCTTACATGTTCAGAAAGTATTGTAGTGGGTACATGTAATCGTTTAGTGGATATATTACTCTCCAATTTGTAGTGAGTGAGTTTTCGTCCGTATTTTACGGGTATTACTTTCAGGTTTAATTCCCACCACAAATACAACACAAATTTTACAAGCACGTAAACAAATGGAATATGACAACAATGAACATTAAGGAACAAACAATTTAATAATTAGAACAAAACAGGAAAAAAAATAATGAGAAACATATTGTACGAGTGGCCTTTGTAGAAATACAGTTATGGCCAGTTAAATGAAAATAGGGTTGTTCGCCCGTGTGTGTTTGTTTACATGTTAGTAAAGTTTATCAGATAAGTGGGTCCATAGTTGGCCGAAGTAAGGAGGGTAAAAATAATTGGCTTTACTAACATATATGGGTATGTGTGTGAGTATATGAATGATGGACTGTAAGTATGGGTCTTTGCTTTCATTAAGTCCGCACGTGTGTTTTCTTCAGATTTTGGCGACAACGTGTCGCATTGATAAAAGAAAGTCGCATGGCCTTTTCCCTTTGAGTCTTATGGCGTGGTTCTCTGCTGTCCGTTCATGACCTCGTAGTGTAAAGCCTTTTTGGTAGTAGACGGAATGAACTTTTGGCCGTGGAAGAAATGAATTGAATGACCGAATGACCTGGTTGATTAAATTCTTCGTTATTCATACTTTTGGGGTAACTAAAGTGGATCAAAAAATAGTTTTATTGCGGGTCCTAAAATTCAAGCGCATAGACATTTCTTGACCAATCAGATTCGTATATTTACTTATTTGTTTTAGAACCTAAAACTTTTCTGTTACTTAGTTTCTGATCCGGGTTTTCTAGAAGGTCCTTATTCTATTTTTTTAGCTGATTGGTTGAAAAATATAAAAATGTAACTTCAATGATAATGCGATTTTGATCGGAAATTTCTAGAATGTTTTTATGTATGTTTTTGGGGTTGACTATTTTACAGTATCAAAAGTAAAGCTGCATTTACGAAAATAAAAATAATGAAGCAACAATTTCCTTCACTTATTCCAACGATTTTTTACATTGAACAAAGTACCTCTGAAACTCCCTTAAGTCACAAAATAATTTTATCAATGATATAATTTCTTTTGCACTTAAAGATATAAACAATATTTACAGAAAATATCTAAGACTTGAAAAAAGTTATTTGAAAAAAATTGAATAAATAATCAGCTGAAAACTACAGAAGAAAAGACGTAACTTAAAAAGAAATACTAGTAATGGCAACACGTTGACCTGGGAGACATCAGATTGAAAATGCGGAAATATGTCGGTTCTACAAAGAAGAACGACTGATGAAGATGTTGGGCCAGTAAAATGGTAATTCCTGTGTATGGAGTGAGTGAGGGAGAGGCTCTCTGTGATTGGATATACTAATCACGTGATGAGCCCAGAAGTCTTAGCGCAAAATCCCAAATCCTGCCAGATAGATTCCACCAGGCGTTCCGTAAGGCAGTGACATTAAAAGCGCTCAGAGAGACAACCCTAGGATACCAGATATCTTCTTCAGCATGCTGGTAAGTCCCTTAAACTCAACTTTATACACAGGAAAGACTGTATATTCGTTATTCATTGTTTCACATACTGGTTAATAAATAGCTAGAATTAAACAAAGTTGTAAATGTAGGAGTTTGCGTTTCAACCGGTATAGTTTTTTAGATTGAACTTTGCCTCCCGCACCGGTCGCTTCCGGGTGGAAGGTGCGGGAAGAACTATTGCCCTGAACACCGACTGGCGCGAATTCGGGCTTTTTTCAAATTGACCGGCATGCGAGACGGATGTTTTTCTTTGTGGGTCACTGGCAAAGCAAAAAGAGTTTTCAAGTTGGAGAATGTATAGTTGGAAAATGTATGGTTGTTTTTACCCTGAACAAGTGCGCAAATAATCATATACATCTTCATCAGTACGAGACTCGTGTCTTTGATTTTTGGCCCCAGTTGCTGCTGTAAAAAAAGGATTAATTCATTTATTTATTGCTGTTAGCCTTAGAATAAACGCTATACTAACACAATAAAGAAATGCGGGTTTTTATACGGTAATATTTTTGTTATAACTAAAGTATTTTTTGTAATCTTTTATAATGTATAAATTGATTTATTGGTTGGTTGATTTTAACTGCACGCTGACCTGTCAAGGGTTATTTTATGCCAAGAGGTTACGGAGTTGTATATGTTTTACTTTAATATTGACTTTTAAAAAATATTTTCTTAAGAAGTTTTGTATACGATCATATATCAAGGATTCTGTTATATTTAGTGTATGGTGGCTAGGAAAAGACAAACACAAGTTGAAGGTTTTAAACAATTATATTAACAAAGAAGGAAACACAAGGTAATAAAACGAAGAATCAACTGTACAAAATTTGTAGTGTACAATATCCAGTGAGTTAGTGAATCGATGTGTATGTGTGAAACCAGATTTCTTGTACGATCACTTGTTATAAGCTATAAAAAACTCACTTGTTAAGTATGGTGGTATGAAGGTGGTAAGGATACCAGATGATCTCGGTGGTAGAAGTAGTCATGGACAGGGCGGCGTTGTAGTCAGGTCAGCAGTCGTTCACAGCAAGTGGCGCGTTAATCCGTCAGGGTTCAGATGAGTTCTTAATGGCCGTAGCGTATTCCTTCCTTCCACCCTCGGGGTCAGTCTGACGCCTTTGCAGATCTTCGCTTCTTAAGTAGCTAACCCTTGGATCAAGTCGATTCTGGGAATTTTTTAGGGGGAAGATTTATGATTGGCTGAAAAAGGGCATTTTGTTAAATTGAATTAATTTCTTGCATTCTCGCCCGGAAGCCCTGCGTGGAGCCTCTTGCGCAAAGACGCATTTTATTCATTTTCTCGGCGGCAGCCGTCAAGCTAACATCCGGTTGAATGCTACTCTTCTCCAGCCACGTGTGTGTGTGTGTGTGTGTGTGTGTGTGTTTATTTTAATGAAATCGCAAATCGGGAGAGATCTGAATCTTGCTATATAACAATTCCCATCTACAACTACTAATTTTCAAACGGATCTATTCAACCCATAGATGGGACTTTAACAGGTACTACCCAGCGGAAATGGGACTACTTCTTATATGTCCTGTTGACATTAGGGTGCTTCTTATATACTCTGTTTAATTATAATATACGCTACTGGAGTTGGGGGAACTTCTAATATACTCTGCTGAAATGGGAGTGCTTCCAATCCTATTTACCAACCCCTCAGCTCGGGCAGGATATGACACAAGGTCAGTTTTTAAGCGGAGTTTAACAGGTTTGAATTCAGAGCTTTCCTTCTCCTAGACTAGTCGCCTCACCAAGGCTGAAGAACCAGTCTGCCCTACTATTTACCCATTGCTGGAGGGAAAATATTTTGGATTCATACTTTTCCCAAGGGTATTAGTGCTATATGAAATGCATTCAGTCTCGTCGAGGATTTGAACTCGTGTCGCCGTGTCCATTTCGTACGACGATACCCATTACACCACGGGCACCTCCATGGGAGTGCTTCTAATATGAGAAAGTTGAAATAAACCGTTATTTTACATTTAGGCTTTTTCTGATCTTTATGCTCACTACTGTATATATATGGATGTATATGAGTGGGTCTGTGTGCAGTGAGTGGCCGGCAGAGTTATCTCCGGCATCTTTGAAGCGGCGTCAGAGTGTCTAGAGAGACCTCTTTGTCTTCTTTGGCGCAAAGACCACACAAAGAACTGTGCCTGCAAAAACCTGCGAGACCGGAAGAGAAGGACGAAGGACGTCAGTCTGTTAGGAGTGAGACTCCAAAGCAGTCAGTCAGACAAAATTAACAATCCCAATAATGAATGCTTTTGATAAAAAAAAAAAAAGATGACCAACATGAAATTTTTTAATAAGGGACGAGTTCATAGGTTCAATCTGATTCTCTGTAAACCAATAGTTTCTCATACCTCAATTGGTAGAGCAGCTGGTGCATTTAATTTGGCGCCAATCTTTAATCCCTTTATTTCTACCTGCTATGTCATAATAGCGCTATTTGTTTACCATACCATATCGTTTGGACGCACTACAGGCCTAAAATATTCAGTGGCCCGGTACGCTGGAGCAGTATAATACACTAACTGCATCTCTGCAAAGGTGTAAGACCCCTACATCTCCCTATGAATGTCCCAGATATGACAGTAAACAATCTAATGGTGAGGCTCTACAAATGCTGGAGCTTTGGGAAATCCAGAGCACCCCTTCATTGCCATCACTCCCAGGTCCACTCTTGCCTGGAGTGGTCGCACCTGATAGGGTCCTATCTATGAGTCAAATGGAACTAAACTGATTAATCACGCTTAACTGAATTGTTTGAAATAAAACTGTTTTTACATTTAACTGTGTGTAAATAAATGACTGTTTAATTGAATTGTTCGTGATACATTGCAATATCTGGAACCATGTAACTTTGTTGACATGTTAAACTGAATATCTTGAAATAGAAATGTTTTTGACATGTAAACTGTGTATGGAATTGTTTGAAATAGAACTGTTTATATGTATAAAAATAGATTTGGCATTAAATAATCTACAATGGCATAAGTACGCAGGGTATATATATATATATATATATATATATATATATATATATATATATATATATATTGGATCCTATCAGTTGCTACCACTCCGGGCCAAAGTAAACCTGGGAATGATGGCAATGAAGGGGTGCTCTTCATTCCTCAAAGCTCCAGCATCACTAGAACCTTACCATCAGCTTGTTTAGTGTCATATCTAGAATACTCATTTTGGAGGTGGGGTCTTACCCTTCTGCAGAGGTGCAGATGGGTATTCTACAGCCCCAGCCGACTGGGCAAATACGCATGTGGGAGTTAACATATATGTATTGGCGTATATTGGAATAGGATTAGTGTATATGTATATATATACATGGATGTGTGTGTAGAGACAAGTATAAAAAAGATAGCTAAATAAGTGAGGGAAGTCGACAAATTTTGATAGATGATAAAACAGAGAATTTCTTGATGGGGATAAAAAGGCTAGTTTTTTTATGCCCATTATAAACACAAGTCTGTGTGCATATAGTAGTATCAAAAGGATAGCTAAACAAGTTAGGAAAATCAGCTGATTTTAATAAATGATAAAATAGAAAAGGATTTCTTGATGAGGATAAAAGGGTAATTCTTTTTAATGTCCGTCATAAACACCAGTCTGTGTGTATATAGTAGTATCAACAGGATAGCTAAACAAGTTACAGAGGCAGCAGATTTAGATAGATGGTAAAATAGAGAAGGATTTCTTGATGGAGATAAAAGGGTAAGTTTTTTAATGTCCACCATTGACACAAATATCTGTGTGTATATCATTGTTGTTGGCGACTGTAGTCGAGGGCGACCTGAAAGCTCCATTTTTCAATAGCTACTACACCGAGGTGTAGTGGAGGGCACTACTTCTTTCCCTGGATTGCTCCACTTTACCCTCAATACGTCCCTAATATTGCTGAGTGTTAAGCAAGGAGGTATCAAGTACCATTTTTAAAGTCTTTGGTAAGACGTGAACTGGGATTGAACCCAGGTTTCCCAGACCATTGATGAACACTCTACCCACTAAGCCAATGAACCGGTTGTGACGCTATAAGCTCTTCTTCTTCTGGGTGCAAATATTTATGTGCAGTAATATATATGCGTGACAGCACAAGTATGCTGATATATACGTGTATTGTTGCGGTGCGATCACTCTGAAAATTGTGAATAAGAAATTAAGTGAATACAACTGAAAAACTTTATGGAATTTATTTATAGAAATATGGACAATGAAAAAGAAAGAACAAATGTATGTGAAGGCAATAAAAAAGCGAAAAAATCCTTTAGTAACGTTATCTTTTATATTTCTGGAGAACGAGAGGAAAATGTATGTTAATAAAAAAAGGAAAACTCATTTGATGAAATTCCTCTAGTATACGTGTGTGTGTGTGTGTGTGTTATATAAATTCTAATTACTTTGTTACCATTAAAGCCTGGAACTCGAAAAGTCATCAAGGCATGAGTCTGATGGAGTGATGCTGTTACGTTCCGCTCTCTGGTCAAACAAACGACAACACGGAATATATATAACAATATATATTTATTTTCTCGACGGACGCTTGTGTGAAGTAGGAGCAGTCAGGAGAGGAATTAGAATCGTTCGTCTATGAGGCTTGAACTCTTCGATGAAAGTAGACGATGGCCGAGACAATCCACACAGGGCAACGACGGGACCAGCTTTCGTGAACAGCAGAATTTATTCACTCTTCTGTTCAATTCGTCGGCCTTATATTACCTTCAAAATCCCACGCGGAGATATGGACACGCCTCCATGCCCCTGCAATTTCTTCCGATATCTGGTGATCGGGATGTGTCCCTTCCGCCATCTTTGGAATGGCATGTGTGATCGTCATCGAGCGGAAATAACTGTCATGCAGTTCACAGGTCACTCTCTTCCGGTGCATCACTTTGTAGCGGCACAGTGAGAATTTCTTTTTACCTTGTCTCATATTGTCAGCCAAGCTGTATTTTACAGCTAGTGGAAAGAGGGGATTTGATTTTTCGACTTTCTCTTAACATACTACCTTGACCGCATCCTCTAGTAGTCATTAGCAGAACTATGGGAGGTGCCCGTGGTGTAATGGTTATCGTCACAGGATATGGACACGGCGATCCGAGTTCAATTCCTGGATAAGACTGATTGCATTTCACATAGCACTAATACCCTTGGGAAAGGTATGAATCCAATTATTCTCCCTCCAGCTATGGGTAAATAGTAGGACAGACTAGGTTCTTCAGCCTTGGTGAGGCGACTAGTCTAGGAGAAGGAAAACTGAATTCAAACCTGTTAAACTCTGCTTAAAAACTGACCTTGTGTCATATCCTGCCCGAGCGGAGGGGTTGGTAAATAGGATTAGCAGAACTATTTCGGTAGATACAGAAGGTATATCTAGTGCCAAATCGTAATTGAAATCCAAACATGGAAATACTAGTGTTATTTTACCAGCAAAAACTTGCATTAATCAGCTCTTTGCGAACACTAGATACCAGAGCAATGGCTGAGAGGGAAGGATTGCGAGAAGGAGCTAAAAGAATCTGTGAAATATTCAAATACAAGCATGCATACATGAATATGCATATAGGGTTAGGGTTAGGGAAAACTAGAGGAAAATATTTATGTGAACAAAAGTAAAGTTGGCGACCGTAGTCGAGGGTGACCCGAAGGCTTCCTTTTCGATAGTTACGACATCAAGTTATTAGAGAGGGTGCTACTCCTTTCCCTTGATTGCTCCACTTTACCCTTGATACATACCTTATATTACTGAGTGTTAAGCAAGGAGGCATCAAGTACTATTTTTTGAGTTTTTGGTATAACTCGACCTACGACTGAACCCCGATCTCCTGGGTCATTAGGTGAGCACTCCTACCATCATGCCAATAAAGATCTTTTCCTTAGTATGCATCACTGGAAAGAACATATGTGAATAAAAAGAGGAAAAAGTTCTTTGATGAAAGTCTTAGAGCATATGAGTTTGTATATTTTATAAATTCTAATCGTCTTGTTTCCATTGAGGCCAGGAACCTGACAAGTCATCGAAGCATGAGTCTCAAGGAGTGATGCTAGTGGAAACAGAGGATTCGATTTTCCCGCTTACCCCTTATATACCACCCTGACCACGTCCTCAACTAGTTATTAACAGTACTATTTAGGTTTGATTCGGTAGAAATGTTTTTGACACGTAAACTGTGTATGGAATAGTTTGAAATAGCGGCTCATTAGCCTAGTGGATAGAGTGTTCACTAATAGTCCTGGAGACCTTGGTTCAATTCCAGGTCGCGTCATACCTAAGACTTTAAAAATCGCACTTGATACCTCCTTGCTTAACACTCAGCAATATAAGGTACGTATCAAGGGTAAAGTGGAGCAATCCAGGGAAAGGAGTAGCGCCCTCCTCTACACCTCGGTGTAGTAGCTATTGAAAAGAGAGCCTTCGTGTCACCCTCGACTAAAGGAGACAACTTTATTTACTTATTTGCATAAAAATGGATTTGGCATTAAATAACCTACAATGGCATATGTACACAGTTTCATTCTATTCAACTCAGATAGGGCCCAATCAGTGTAATATAATGGCCGAGGGATTTCGTTTTATGCCTTTGGGTTTAGTTAGGCTGAGAACTTTTCGGCTCAGTGCATGAGTTACTTAGGTGCAACATTAACACAGGTGTTCACGCGCGCGGAGCGGACGTGTCACTCAGAGATGTCACAATAGCCCAGATGGGAAACGGGGCTAGCAAGTGCGAATGACGTCACGCACCAGAAGAGCGCGGAGGATTTTGGAATTTTGGAAAAGTCAGTTGAGTTGAAACCTGCCTGGGGAGAAGACGGTTGACTTTCACTTGTTCGCGGAGGCCTTTGGGCAGGTGTCGCACGAGATGGAGGCCAGATGAAAAAGCCAGAATAGAAAGAATGTATATCTCTCTCCTTATGTCGAAGAACCTTTAAACTCAAAGGTAATAAAAAGTTTCGTACCTGAACTAAGAAGTCGTAAGTGTTTTTCGTGTTTCGAGATTCCTATGTTCTATGTTATATATATATGAACATTATATGTCCATTTCACACATAGCCGTATCTGGCTATGGTACATCAGGTGCTACCACTCCAGGCCAGAGTAAACTTGGGAGCGACGGCATTCCTCATAGCTCCAGCATAACTGGAACCTCACCATCAGATTGTTTAGTGTCATATCTAGGATACTCGTTTTTTTGTGGGGTGGAGGTCTTGTCTCTCTGCAGAGGGACAGACGGTGTATTTTACAGCCCTAGCCAACTGAGCAAATAAGCATGTGGGAGTTAGCATATCTGTAATGGTGTATGTGTCACCTAGCACCAAATACTAGAAATCAACAACAGTCAAGGGACGTAATCCATACAGCCTTTCTACAAACCCTTAAGTACAGTTTGAACTGTTGATTGAGTTTACCTCTTCAGCTGTATATCCAATATATATATATATGTCGTATGGGAAGTCTTCCAGATTGTTTTCACACGAATAAAAGTAATAAACAAGTTTGTTTCCTAGCCACTCCCATGAAAAAAACTTTTAAAAAAAGGAAAAAGAAAATAGAAAAAGAAAAGATTTGTGGCTTCTTTTCATTTTTCTAATTATTTTCATCTCCGTTTATGTTGGCTACATTCTAACTTCACGGATATTGGTCATGGTATGTAGCACAAACAGTAGCAAATAATTGAGAATAAATTTCAATCTGCAGTAGATGTATAACTTTGTCTGCCCCCGCCCTCACTCGCTCTTTAAAAAGTGCGCACCTAATTCCTCCCTCACAACCACTATTCATAAAATTGCATACAGAACTCATCATCATCATCATCATCATGTCGTGCCGCTAGCACGGATATCCCTGACCCTCTCTCGCCACTTCTGCCAATCATTCATCGCCTCTAGCAGGTCTTTAGGGCTACATCCCGTATCCTCACATAGCTTCTGTATATATGTTCGAGCTGGTCGTCCTGCTTTTGCTCGGCCATATGTGGGGTCCATAGGAGTACATCACTTATGAGCTCGTCCTTGCTTCTCCAGCAGTGTCCTGCATGTCTGGTTTGTCTAGCTTGGATAGTTTTCGTGATGGGAGGCAGGTGGTCGTATAGTTGGTGCCTTTTGGGTTGTTGCCGCCAGGACTTGTTCAATATTGCCCGCAACATTCTTGTGTAATTGCCGTCAAGCTTCTTCTCCAGCCGTTTAGTTAGCGTCCAAGTAGTGCATCCATATAGCAGTATCGATACGACCGCTGCCTGGAAGAAACTGCGTTTCATTTTATCGGTCAGGTCTGATTTCCATATGATCGAAAGCCTATCGATAGCTGTCCATGCCTTCGTTAGCCGTGTGTCGATGTTATTTTCGGTTGATGAGACGCTGCTTCCGAGGTAGGTGAATTTGTCTACAGAACTAGCTCATAATTAAATCGCGTCGTGGCAAAACGGTCATCATTAGTCCCCGAACCTAGTTTGGTCTAAGGGGCACTACTCATATAGTGTTTTTTAGCAGGAATAGCCTGGCAGAGCCCATTCCTCTCCAGCCTACAACTAGTTTGAATTCAGAGTTCTCTCTCCAAGATTGATCGCCATTGCTTAAGATAAGAAGAATTTCCATTTTATATTTCAGAGACACCAGATTTATCCCTGTTACAGAGCCAGTCTGCCCAACTATTTACCAATAGCTGGAAGAGAATAGTTGGATTCATGCCTTTCCCAAGGGTATTTGCTCAATGTGAAATCCAAACTGCATCATTCGGGATTTGAACTCGGATCTCTGAGTCTATTACCTACAATGATAACCATAACCATATGAACTCCTCAGCTACTTGAGTTCAAACCTAAATGAGGCTGTTTGTACTTCCCATAGCACCAGTACCCTTGGAAAAGGTAAGAATCTAAGTAAGCTCCCTCCAGCTATGGGTAAATAATAGGGCGGATTAGGCTCTTTAACCTTGGTAAATCTGACTTTGTAGGGAACGAATAAATAGATAAATAAAATCTAAATTGAATTTAAAAAAAAAGGAAAACTTAAATTCGCAGAAACTTCCAGAGGTTCCTGACGGGGAAAAAGGGATGACGCATGCGTAAAGAAAAAAGGCAATCCCTTGACAAAGAGGAACAGGGTTTCTTTCTCTTTCAGGCCGTGACCAGCGAATTGATAACACCATTTTTCCTGTCTGGTGTTTGGGCACCACGCATACGTCTTTGGACGTGGCGTTGGTTAGTCTCTTTCACCCAGTAGCAGTTCCCTCTCGGTCAGCATTATGCTGAAATATAAAAGACCCACAAATGAACTACAAACTAACCCTTACTTGACTTTGACAAACTTCCAAAAGAAAACTATCCCTTATGGAAGCTCGAAATACCAAATGAGGACGAACATATGCATGAAACGATTAACGTATTTTTGACACCTTAACTGGGGGATTCAACCATTTCAATGTATTCAGGAAAAACTCCCTCATCCATGGAATGGTTGTTGAACCCAGTAAATAAAGGAAAGTATAAAAGAAACGTCTTCGTCTCATGTCTTTTGGTGTCTTTTCTTTTGTCTAATTCTTTTGGGACTTTCTTGGGTAAGGCTTTACACCGACTAGCCAACGTGGTGGTAAAATAAAATAACCAAAATATGGTGTCAGATATCAAACGGCAACACAGCTTAGCCCTTGCTCTTGCTCTTAAACCAAAACCCCACAACTTCTTTGATAAAACAAAGCAGAAATTCTTTCAAACTGTAACCGTGTCAGGACTATTGTATGGTTGGACCACTTGGACTCTTACGAAACTCCTGGAGAAAAGGGCTAGATGGGAACGACACGAGAATGCTGTATGATGTTATGAACAAATCCTCGAAGCAGCACTTCCAAAAACAGCTGCCGTACGGCCAATAACCTTCAGTCTAACAAACTATCCAAGTAAGATGAGAAAGACATAGTGGGCACTGTTGAAGACGTAAGGACGAACTCATAAGCGACATTCTCCTATGGGCTACTACGCATGGACACACCAATGTTGACAAACCATCTAAAACTTATATCTATTAGCTCTCTGTGTGGACACTAGATGTTGTCTGAAGGACTGGCCCAGAGCAATGACTGACAGGGACTCAGAGTGAACATGACCGTCAAGGGAATCTATGTTGTCGGCATGCTACGATGACAGCAACAAGTCTTGGAGAAGGAAACTCTGAATTTAACTCAGACCTGGAGAGACATCGGCTCCTGCCCAAGACAAGCTTCATAAGTTCTACCCCAACGACCAAACCAGCTAATGGTATAATGTTATATATTGACCCTCGACCGAGCCGTCAATCAAAAGATGCACCTGTGTAAATAAGCGGAAGAACAGCGGAAGCAGGTGGACGTTAGAAACTAATATGACCAGGTGCCCGGGCGATTCGAGTCAGTTGGAGACAGGATGCCGAAGTGAGAACCAGCTGCAGATTGAGGGTTTTGGGCCCTCAGTGACCCCCGGTTGAGCAACCCAAGCCAAGATGCGAAAGAAGTGCTGTTGTGGTCGAGAGAAGAACTTGGGTCGATATAGTAGTCCGTCCTTGTCTCCACTCATTTCTCACACACAACAAACATCACCTTTTCGAAAATAAAGTGTGAGAGATTTATGTAAAGAAGTGTATTCGTTCGTTATTGAAGTCGTCATTATCAGTTGATTATGTTCCCGTGTATATATATATATATATATATACGTGCAGTTGTATGTGGATATACAACAATCTCCACTCTAGACGGAACCCCTCTTAAACTAGTAGACAAATTCACTTACCTAGGAAGCAGCGTCTCATCAACCGAAAAGGAGTTCGCCACGAGGTTAACGAAAGCATGGACAGCTATCAATAGGCTATCGATTATATGGAAATCAGACCTAACCGATAAAATGAAACGCAGTTTCTTCCAGGCAGCGGTCGCATCGATACTGCTATACGGGTGCAGTACATGGACGCTAACAAAACGGCTGGAGAAGAAGCTAGACGGCAATTACACAAGAATGTTGCGTGCAGTCTTGAACAAGTCCTGGAGAAGCAGAGATGAACTCATAAGAGATGTACTCTTATGGATCCCCACACACGGCCGCGCAAAAGCAGGATGACCAGCACGAACGTACATTCAGCAGCTATGTGAGGATACAGGTTGTTGTCCTGAAGACCTACCTAGGGCAATGAACGATAGGGAGGAGTGGCGAGAGAGGGTCAGGGATATCCGTGCTTCCAGCGCGACATGATGATGATGATGATGATGATGATACAACAATAAGTCTAGTGAAGTCTTCAGTTAATTCAAATGAATATGCCGCTTTCACAGTTTACCGACGGACACTTCTAAGATTTCGCAAATTGGATTTATTTATCAGGAAAAATAGTTAATTGCTCCTTCAAAATTTTCTCTATATTTTTTCTTATTTTTTTCTTGAACATAAATCTTCATTTCTTATGCCGAAGTCACCACCCGAGGATATCTTCTTTTTATCATTGTTGACGCTAACAATGTTCAATAAGTTTATTTAAAAAAACCCAAAACAAATGGAAATTCAATGTTAATTAGAATCCTTTCTCCGGGCCATTGGCCTAATGAGTAGAGTGTCCGCCAATGGCCCGGGAGACCGGGGTTAAATCCAAGGTCAACTCATACCAAAGACTCAAAAATGGTACTTGATACATCCTTGCTTAACACTCAGCTTTATCCTATTTACCATTGCCCAGTCAGCTGGGGCTGTAGAATACACTGACTATACCTCTGCAGAGGGGTAAGACACCCCTAACGAGTGTCCTGGATATGACACTAAACAATCTGATGGTGAGGTTCCAGCAGTGCTGGAGCTTTGGGGAATGCGGAGTACCCCTTCATTACCATCGCTCCCAGGTCCACTCTGGCCCGGAGTGGTAGCACCTGATAGGGCCCTATCTATGGGTTAAATAGAACTAACAGAATACTTATGCTAAAATGAATTGAGCAAACTGAATAGCTTGAAATAGAAACGTTTTTGACTATTAAACCGTACTTACACTTAAACTGCGTGCTTATGCTTAACTGAATTATTTCAAATAGAACTGTTTTTCGACATTAAAACTGTATTTACACTTAACTGAATTATTACATATAACTGCTTGAATAGTTAGAAATGGAAATGTTTTTGACAATTAAACTGTGTACTTATTCTAAACTGAACTGTTTTCAATAGAACAGATTATTTACGTAAAAATGGATTTGGCGTTAAATAACCTACAAAGGTTGATATGCCATAAAACCAACCAAACCAAACCAAACCTATTTACCAACCCCTCAGCTCAGGCAGGATATGACACAAGGTCAATTTTTAAGCGGAGTTTAACAGGTTTGAATTCAGAGTTTTCCTTCTCCTAGACTAGTCGCCTCACCATGACTGAAGAACCCAGTCTGTCCTACTATTTACCCATAGCTGGAGGGAGAATAACTGGATTCATACCTTTCCCAATGGTATTAGTGCTATGCGAAATGCAATCAGACTCGTCCAGGATTTGAACTCGTGTCGCCGTGTCCATTTCCTACGACAATAACCATTACACCACAGGCACTTAGCTTTATAAGGTAAGGATCAAGGGTAAAGTGGAGCAATCCAGGGAATGGAGTAGCGTCCTCCCTACACCTCGGTGTAGTAGCTATTGAAAAGATAACCTTTGGATCACCCTCGACTACGGTCGACAACTTTTTTTTTAGCATCCTTTATTTCTTCAGGGATAGAAGTATCAGTATCATCATGGACCGCTGTTACAGTGGAAATCAAGTGGTGAGACTCCAGAGCTGGAGTTTTAGAGAGTATAGAGTATTCCTTCATTGCAATTACTCCTAGGTCCACTCTGGCTTAGACTGGTAGTAGCTATTAAAGTTCAATTTATGGGTTAAATAAATGTTTGAAAATTGTTCGTATAAAGTTGGTTTGATTTCTTTGTTTAATAGCGTATCAACCTTCGTGGGTTATTTGATGCCAAAGCAACCCTTATAGAAGAACAGAAGTTGTACTTTTAGATAGATTTAAATAGACTGAGATAGATAGATAGATAGATAGATAGATCAGTTAGGTTTCTCAGTTTAATGGCATATCAACTTTTGTAGGTTATTTAATGCCAAAGCAATCTTTGTAGAAGAACAGAAGATGTACTTTGAGATAGATAGATAGATAGATTCGTTAGGTTTCTCTGTTTAATGGCATATCAACCTTCGTAGGTAATTTAATTCCAAAACAATCTTTGTAGAAAAACTATAGCAGTACTATTAAATAGATTTGAACAGACTGAGATAGATAGATAGATAGATAGATGGTTTGGTTACTTCGTTTAATGGCATATTAACCTTCGTGGGTTATTTGGTGCCAAATCAATCCTTGTAGAAGAAAAGTAGTAGCACTATTGAACCAATTGCTTAGAGGATAAGGGGTTCATACTTTTCCCAAGGGTATTAGTCCAAAAGTGAACATCATAGCGCTACTGGAGTTCGAACTTGCTAACTACGATGTCACAGCCCTGCACGTTAGCTACTACACCAGGGAACTCTCTTGATTCGTATGGGATAGAAATATTTGAAACTATACAACTTATTTGTATTAGATAAGAATACTTTATACGAAGTAACTGTGTGCAAATTACTTATCAGTGTAACCCGGATATAATATACCCGAATATAAGAGAAACCCGAATATAAGAGAGATTTTCTCTGGTCCAAAATCAGAACCTGTGTTACCTAAAAAAATAGACCAAAACCGGTTATAAGAGACTCATTCTCCGGTCCCTACAACTCTCTTATATCAGGGTTACACTGTATCAAAAATAATTATTGAAAACTATATTCTTTTTACTGAAGATTATTATTAGTTGCTTAAAAGAATATACCACAAATTTCGGAGTATAAGTCAACATCTTAAGTCTGAAACAATTTCAATAAAACTAAAAATCTAGAAGGGCTAAAATCCAAACCTTTACCCAAGAGTGGTCAACCTGTTGATCAATACTCCTAACAAACGACCTTTTAAATCTGAAACATCATCTTCATCATTATCTTGTCATGCAATCAGCAGTGATATCCCTGACCTTCTCACCACCCCTCCCTATCGTTCATCGCTTCCGGCAGGTCCTCAGGGCTACACCCCGTATCCTCACAGAGCTGCCGTATGTAGGTTCGAGCTGGTCACCCTGGTTTTCCTTGGCCATTTGAAGGGGTGGGTACATAGGAGTACATCCCTTATGAGCTCGTCCCTACTTCTCCAGCAGTGTCCTGTATGTCTGGTTCGTCTAATTTGGATAGTTTTCGTGATGGGTGGTTGGTGGCCGTATAGTTGCTACTTTGTGGGCCGTTGCCTCCAGGACTTGTTCGATATTGCTCGTAGCATTCTCGTGTAGTTGCTGTCAAGCTTTTTCTCTAGCCGTTTAGTTAGCGTCCATGTAGTGCATCCATATAGCAGTATCGACACGACCGCTGCTTGGAAGAAACTGCGTTTCATTTTATCGGTCAGGTCTGACTTCCATATGACCGATTGCTTATTGATAGCTATCCATTCCTTTGCTAGTCGTGTGTCGATGTCTGTCTCGGTTGATGAGACACTGCTTCCTAGGTAGGTGAACTTATCAACTAGTTTCAGAGAGCTACCGTTTAGTGTGGAGATGTCACCTGCTTGATGAAAACACATATATTCTGTTTTGTGTGCATTGACATGGAAGCCAATGCCTGCAGCGGCTCGTAACAGACTATACTGAAGGGTTTCGGCTTGGGCGGGGGCATTTTCCAGAAGCGCTATGTCATCGGCGTAGTCGGCGTCGGTAATTGTTTATGCGGGGTATCATCTGCTTCTTTTCTTTGTCAGCTTGAAACCGTTTTCTTTGATTTTATCAATCGATGTTCTAAGCATGTGGTCTAGAAAGATGATAAAGAGGTATGGACCTCGTATGTCTCCTTGCAAAACTCCTGCTACAATGTCGAAGTAGTCTGTGTCTCCATCCCGAGAACGTACTTTCACTTTGGGGTTTCTATAGAGAATCATTATGGCTGTGACGGTTTCTTTGGGTAGGCCGTATGCGAGTAGAATTTGCTCCATTTTATCTCTGTGAATGGAATCAAAGGTCTTTGACAAATGATATTGTCGCCTGTAGGTTTTTTGTTTGTACGCCTTCAAGAATTCTACGGATAGTCAATATTTGTGAGGTCGTGGATCTATTTCTTCGGAAGCCATTTTGGTTCTTCCTAAGAACGTTGTCAATTTTGGGTTCTATGCGGTTGCGTAGTCGGGCAGTGTATATTTTGGCTGCTCTGGATGTAAGTGTTATACCTCGGTAGTTCTTGGCTAATCCGAGGTCGCCTTTTTTAGGGAAAGGGAGGATGCACCTCTTCATCCATCTGTCAATTGGGTTTTATTTATAAACCGCATTAGTGTCGGAGCAGTATGTCGCCGAATTGTCTGGTCTTCCATACTTCTGGGGGAATTTCATCAAGCCCTGTAGCTTTTCTATTTTTAATTTTTCTAAGTACTGAGTCGAGTTCTTCTAGAGTAAACGGTCCTGAAACAATCTCTACAAAACAAGGGGTCTATTTAAATACCAGAGCTAAGATCCAAGCCTTTACCCAAGAGTGGTCAACCAGTTGATCAATACCCCTAACAATAGACCTTTTAAGCCTGAAACAATCTCGTGTGATATATATATATATATATATATATATATATATTACACGAGGTGTGTCAGAAAAGTAATGGAGACAGATGTCGAAAAGAATTTATTTCAATTCCAATAAACAAACTATGTGACACCTGCCCCGTTACTTTTATTTATTTTAATTCCAAACCAGAGTATTTGTCTATATTTCTATCATGAAACTTGATAATTCTTATTACTTAGAACATTCGATTTATTAACCTCAAATTTATTGTAATAATCACAACGTTTCTGAATTGTCCAGCGAGGACAACTGGGGCAGTGGAAAAGGCGTTTGGTCGGAAAGTGCTTTTGGGTAAAATCTTTGGGAGGTTGCAGGTTCAATCCCCACACCAGGTAATACAGGGTGGAACGATAAAATTGTCGCCCTAGAAAAGACATGATTTCATTTCTGTTGAATGAAAAATCGGTTTTCTTTTTTTGTTGGCCAGTTGTGTACAAATCCCAAGAGCGATAGGAGCCTTCTATCATGTCTGAAAGTGACACAACGTTCAACGAGAGAGACCGGAGATGCACCGCGGTACAACCCATGCTCTCTACCGATCCAAGTTATGACAACAGGACCATTGTCAGCACCCTCAAAATGCAAATCTGGATTGCCACGAATAACAGGGACGTGCCCAGGATGATGAAAACAAAGTTTCCGGCTATGGTTATGGTCTTTGGTGTGGTTTCAAGTGAGGGCCACATCATGCCACCCCACATCATCGAAGTCGGCTTGAAAGTCAACATCAAAGTTTAGCTGGATGTGCTGAGGAGTGTGGTGATCCCCTGGTGCAGTCAGGTGCCCGGTGGCAGGCCCAGAGTGTGGCAGCAGGACTCGGCGCCGGCCCACAAGTCCCAAGAGACTCAGGTTTGGCTCCAGAAGGAGTGCTACGACTTTGTACCCTTCTCTCACTGCCCCCTCCTCTCCCGACTTGAACCCGCTGGACTACTTCGTTTGGTCATACGTCGAGAACATCACCAACATGACCTCCCACAACACCAAAGCCAGCCTGATCGCCGCCATCCGCCGAATATTTGCCGAGCTCCCGCCGGCGCATGTGGAAAAGGCATGCTCCTAGTTCCGGATCCGTATCGACGCGGTGATTGAGGCTGAAGGTGGCTACATTGAATAGATGTCAGCTCAACTACATAATCAAGTTAGCTGAATTGATTTTTTCAATAAAAGTTTTAAAATAAAGCTGTAGTGTTGTTTTCTTTAGGACGACAATTTTATCGTTCCACCCTGTAGATGTCAGCTCTACTACATAATCAAGTTACTTGAATTGATTTTTTCAATAAAAGTTTTAAAATAAAGCTGTAGTATTGTTTTCTTTAGGACGACAATTTTATCGTTCTACCCTGTAAATGTCAGCTCTACTACATAGTCAAGTTACTTGAATTGATTTTTTCAATAAAAGTTTTAAAATAAAGCTGTAGTGTTGTTTTCTTTAGGATGACAACTTTATCGTTCCACCCTGAACACTAACCAGAAATAATATTTCTGTTATATAATGACTGAGATCAGTAGAAAATTCTTAAATGTTTTGATCAGAAAATTGAAATCTTGTTTCCAAAGAAACAATGATTGTTCACAGCTTTGCACCATTTCAAAATAGCTGATTAAATTCTGTGTAAGTATTCCTTATTTTTGGATCCAAGATTTACTTTCTGCACCTCATTCGCATTCATTTCTCTTTCATGATTTCATAGGCACACTTAGAGATTTAATTATTTGTTTCTGTGAATACTAGCTTTAGTTGCTTTGATATATTTGTGTACATTTCTTCCTTTATTTGTGTATAATTCTTGATTTATAAGTGTACATGTCTTCTATTGTTGGTGTAATTGCCTTTCTTTATTAGTCTACATGTCTTCCTTTATTAGTGTACATGTCTTCTTTTATTAGTGTAATTGTCTTCCTTTATTGGTGCACATGTCTTCCTTTATTTGTGTACATTTCTTCCTTTATTTGTGTATAATTCTTAATTTATAAGTGTACATGTCTTCTATTATTGGTGTAATTGCCTTTCTTTATTAGTCTACATGTCTTCCTTTATTAGTGTACATGTCTTCCTTTTATTAGTGTAATTGTCTTCCTTTATTGGTGCACATGTCTTCCTTTATTTGTGTACATTTCTTCCTTTATTTGTGTAAAAGTCTTAATTTATAAGTGTACATGCCTTCTGTTGTTGGTGTAATTGCTTTTCTTTATTAGTCTACATGTCTTCCTTTATTAGTGTACATGTCTTCCTTTATTAGTGTAATTGTCTTCCTTTATTGGTGCACATGTCTTCCTTTATTTGTGTACATTTCTTCCTTTATTTGTGTATAATTCTTAATTTATAAGTGTACATGCCTTCTGTTGTTGGTGTAATTGCTTTTCTTTATTAGTCTACATGTCTTCCTTTATTAGTGTACATGTCTTCCTTTATTAGTGTAATTGTCTTCCTTTATTGGTGCACATGTCTTCCTTTATTTGTGTACATTTCTTCCTTTATTTGTGTATAAGTCTTAATTTATAAGTGTACATGTCTTCTATTGTTGGTGTAATTGCCTTTCTTTATTAGTCTACATGTCTTCCTTTATTAGTGTACATGTCTTCCTTTATTAGTGTAATTGTCTTCCTTTATTGGTGCACATGTCTTCCTTTATTTGTGTACATTTCTTCCTTTATTTGTGTATAAGTCTTAATTTATAAGCGTACATGTCTTCTATTATTGGTGTAATAGCCTTTCTTTATTAGAGTACAAACAAACAAACAAACAATACAAATAGCGACATTTAACGTAAGAACGTTAAATAGAATAGGACAACTACCAGAGCTAACAGCATCGGCCGTAGAACATAAGATAGACATAATATGCATACAAGAACACAGATACACGCACACCGAAGATATCAAATATCACGAAACTGGCAATGATTGGACGCTAGCCACTGTATCGGCATGGAAAAACTCTGTCAACGCCGCAGTAGGAGGGGTAGGAATGCTTATAGGACCTAGAGCATTAAAAACGCTAAATAGCATTGAGAAAATACAACCTAGGATGATGGCAGCTACTTTTAATGGCAACCCCAGAGCAACAATCATCTCCTGCTACAGCCCTACCAATGTTAGTGAAGAAACTGAACTAGTCACCTTCTACGATGAGTTATCCTCATCAGTGCGTAGTATCCCGAAACACAACATGTTAGTCATTGGCGGAGACATGAATGCCCAAATCGGAAAAAACGGAAACAACAAATACAGCCTTCACAACACGTCAAATAGGAATGGGTAACATCTAACAGATTTCATGATAGAAAATAGATTAACATGCCTCAATACAAACTACCAAAAAAGGGAGGGCAAACTATGGACATACACGTACGCGAACAATAGTAAAGCACAGATAGACTACGTCCTTATAAACAAGAAATGGAAAAAGAGTGCAATGAATTTCGAGGGTGTGTCCTCCGATCACCGAATAGTCACGGCAAAAATACGGCTAAGCCTACGAAAAAAACGCCAAACGAACAGCGACCACCAAACACTATGACTGGGCCCTTTTGAACAACAGAGATATAAGAGATAAATACGTATTAGAATTAAGAAACAGATTCGAAACACTACAAGAGAAGACGGAAAAAAAGTACATCAAATGACGAATATGAAAATTTCGTCAATGCGCACCTCGAGGCAGCAGCGAAATGTATTCCAACAAAACTCAAAACTAAATATAGAGCCCCATGGGAAACGTTAGCGGTGAGAGAAAAACGTGCACTAGTGAAAACAGCCTCCAAAAACTATCGAAAAAACCCAACAAATACAAGTGCCCGAAAACTAAAAACGGCACAATATCAATTAGCAGACATATATATAAAGGAACAGACAGAATACATTCAAAATCAGATAGATAAGATTAGAGACTCGGTGGAAGATAGACAATCTAGGATAGCCAGGCAAACAATAAACGAAGTAAGTAGAAGAAAGAACACAGCCAAAGCAAAACTGAAAGCTGCAAACCAACAGGAAAGAATAAAACTGTGGAAACAGCACTTCGAAAACCTACTAGGAAACTCACCGAAAGTAACACATGAACCAATCACCAGAATAATTAGTAAGCAATTAGACATTAAACTAGAACCTTTCACACAAGAAGAACTCGACTCGGTTCTCAGAAAAATTAAAAATAGGAAAGCTGCAGGGCTGGACGAGATTCCACCAGAAGTATGGAAGACCAGACAATTCGACGACATACTGCTCCGACAGTGCAACGCAGTCTATAATCAAAATCCGATAGACAGATGGATGAAGAGATGCATCCTCCCCTTCGTTAAAAAGGGTGACCTCGGATTAGCCAAAAACTACTGAGGCATAACACTTACATCCATAGCAGCCAAAATCTATAATGCCCTACTACGAAACCGCATAGAACCCAACAACATGCTTAGGAAAACATGCTTAGGAAAACATGCTTAGGAAAAACCAAAATGGCTTCCTAAGAAATAGATCCACGACCTCACAAATATTAACCATCCGTAGAATCCTTGAAGGTGTACGGGCAAAAAACATACAAGCGACATTACTATTTGTCAACTTTGCCAAGGCCTTCGATTCCATTCACAGAGGAAAGATGGAACAAATCCTACTAGCATACGGCCTACCTAAAGAAACCGTAGCAGCAATAACGATTCTCTATAGAAACACCAAAGTAAAAGTACGATCACCAGATGGAGACACAGAATACTTCGAGATTGTAGCAGGAGTACTACAAGGAGACACGCTAGCTCCATACCTCTTTATCATTTGTCTAGACTACGTACTTAGAACATCGATTGATAAAATCAGAGAGCTGACGAAGAAAAGCAGCAGAAGGTACCCTGCAAAAACAATTACCGACGCCGACTACGCCGATGACATAGCGATACTGGCAAATACACCCAACCAAGCCGAAACATTACTGTATAGTTTGGGACGAGCAGCCGCAGGCATAGGCCTCCATGTCAATGCACACAAAACGGAATATATGTGCTATAATCAAACAGGTGACATCTCCACTCTAGACGGAACCCCTCTTAAACTAGTAGACAAATTCACTTACCTAGGAAGCAGCGTCTCATCAACCGAAAAGGACATCGACACAAGGTTAACGAAGGCATGGACAGCTATCAATAGGCTATCGATTATATGGAGATCAGACCTAACCGATAAAATGAAACGCAGTTTCTTCCAGGCAGCGGTCGCATCGATACTGCTATATGGATGCACTACATGGACTCTAACAAAACGGCTGGAGAAGAAGCTAGACGGCAATTACACAAGAATGCCGCGAGCAATCTTGAACAAGTCCTGGCGGCAACTTCCCACAAGACACCAACTGTACGGCCACGTGCCTCCTATCACGAAAACTATCCAAGCTATACGAACCAGACATGCAGAACACTGCTGAAGAAGCAGGGACGAACTCATAAGTGATGTACTCCTATGGACCCCCACATATGGCCGAACAAAAGCAGGACGACCAGCACGAACATACATTCAACAGCTATGTGAGGATACGAGATGTAGCCCTGAAGACCTGCCTGAGGCGATGAACGATAGGGAAAAGTGGCGAGAGAGAGTCAGGGATATTCGTGCTGCCAGCACGATATGATGATGATGATGATTAATGTACATGTCTTCCTTTATTGGTGTACCTGTCTACCTTTATTTGTGTACCTGTCCTCCTTTATTGGTGTACATGTCCTCCTTTATTGGTGTACCTGTCTTCCTTTATTTGTGTACCTGTCTTCCTTTATTGATGTACATGTCCTCCTTTATTGGTGTACCTGTCTTCCTTTATTGGTGTACCTGTCTTCCTTTATTGGTGTACATGTCCTCCTTTATTGGTATACCTGTCCTCCTTTATTTGTGTACCTATCTTCCTTTATTGGTGTACATGTAATCCTTTATTGGTGTACCTGTCTTCCTCTATTGGTGTACATGTCCTCCTTTATTGGTGTACCTGTCTTCCTTGATTTGTGTACCTGTCCTCCTTTATTGGTGTACATGTCCTCCTTTATTGGTGTACCTGTCTTCCTTTATTGGTGTACTTGTCTTCCTTATTGGTGTACATGCCCTAAGTTATTAGAGTACTTATCTTTCTTTATTAGTGTACTTGTCTAAATTTATTGGTTTTCTGGTCTTCTTTTATTAGTATGCTTGTCTTTCATTATGGGTGTACATGTCTTCATTTTTTGGTATACACGTATTCTTTCTTCATCTCATTTTTACTGCTTTTTAAAAAAAATCTCACATTGTTACTGTACAACAATTAAACGATTACAACCTGAATGTTGTTATGAAAACCAAGAGAATAAGATGAAGGAAATACATGTAAAAAATAATGACCACGCTTCATTGAAGGAAATCAGAGAGTAAGCTGTATTTAGTTGGTAGCTTATTATTTTTTTTTTGAAAACCCACAATAAAAGTTTTTCTTCTTTGGCTTGTGATGCAGAGCTGAAAAGGAATTAAGGAAGAAAAAAAAACAACAAAAAAACAAAAACAAATAACTGTCTCTGACCTTATTGCCAGAATGCAACTGAAATGTCGACGGAGACATTTCCCTAACAAGAATAAAGCAGCTTTGCATTGTAATGTTACTGTACCTTCCTTTGCTTTTCTTTTTGATGCCAGAAAGACTTTTTGGGTAATTCTGGCAAATGCACCCACCCAAGCCGAAACACTACTGCATTGTCTGGCCTCCATGTCAATGCACACAAAACTGAATACATGTGCTTTAATCAAACAGGAGACATTTCCACACTAAACGGTAGCTCTCTGAAACTAATAAACAAGTTCACCTACCTACGAAGCAGTGTCTCATCAACCGAGACAGACATCGACATGTGACTAAGAAAGCCATAGATAGCAAACAATTGGCTATCGGTCATATGGAAGTCAGACCTGACCGATAAAATGAAATGCAGTTTCTTCCAAGCAGTGATCATGTCGATACTGCTATATGGATGCACTACATGGATGCTAACTAAACAGCTGGAGAAAAAGATTGACGGCAACTACACAAGAAGGCTGTGAGCAATATTGAACAAGTCCTGGAGACAACACACCACAAAGCACCATCTGTACGGCCACTTACCCCCCATCATGAAAACTATCCAAATTAGATGAATCAGACATGCAGGACACTGCTGGAGACATAGGGACGATCTCATAAGTGATGTACTCCTATGGACCCCTTTACATGGCCGAGCAAAAGCAGAGCGAGCAGCACG
Source organism: Sepioteuthis lessoniana (assembly GCA_963585895.1). Classification (NCBI taxonomy): domain Eukaryota; kingdom Metazoa; phylum Mollusca; class Cephalopoda; order Myopsida; family Loliginidae; genus Sepioteuthis; species Sepioteuthis lessoniana. The sequence continues at coordinate 59,103 of CAUZXS010004536.1, read as the reverse complement.
AACCTACATACAGCAGCTCTGTGAGGATACGGGGTGTAGCCCTGAGGACCTGCCGGAAGTGATGAATGATAGGGAGAGGTGGCGAGAAAGGGTCAGAGATATCCATGCTGGCGGCATGACAAGATGATGATGATGATGATGAGATTGTTCTTCCTGTGAAAGGTATTATGGGAGATTTTATTTTATATTTTTATAATTTTATTTTATGTTTTTATTATTTTATTTTATATATTATTCATAACAATTTGTCATCTAATTCCTGCAAATATTTTATTCAATCTTCATCATTATCATCATGTGCCGCTAGCACGGATATCCTTGACTCTCTCTTGCCACTTTCCCCTATCATTCATCGCTTTTGGCCGGTTTTCAGGGCTACATCCCGTATCCTCACATAGATGCTGTATGTATGTTCGAGCTAGTCGTCCTGCTTTTGCTTGGCCATATGCGGGGGTCCATTGGAGTACATCATTGATGAGTTCGTCCTTGCTTCTCCAGCAGTGTCCTGCGTGTCTGGTTCGTCTAACTTGGATAGTTTTTGTGATGGGAGGCAGGTGGCCGTATAGTTGGTGTCTTATAGTGTGTTGCCGCCTGGACTTGTTCAATATTGCCCTCAACATTCTTGTGTAATTGCCGTCTAGCTTCTTCCTCAGCCGTTTAGTTAGCGTCCAAGTAGTGCATCCATATAGCTGTATCGATACGACCGCTGCCTGGAAGAAACTATGTTTCATTATATAAGTCTGATTAGTATAATGACAGAATTTTTTTGACCAGGATGAACATTGTCAAAAATCAATTGCAAACAGGTTGTCTAATATTAGATAAATCAATTTTAAGCAAGTTTGTTTAATATCTAATGAAATTGTAATAAAGAATAAAAATTAATTTTCAATAAAAAATCTTTCATAAAAAAATGAGAAATCTGTTATCCTGAGGAAATTTTTCTTCTGTTTATTTCAAATTAAAGAGAAATTTATTCCTACTTTTAAGATCTTGTTTGTAATTCATCCAGTTGGCAAAGGCTGGAATATGCTGAGTGCATCTGCCTGCAGGAGATTGGTAAGACCCCATTCAAAAGTGATGTCCTTGGTATTGTAATGCTACAGCACCATGTCGAAAGTTGTAACACACATATTTCAAAACAATTCAGTTAGTTTCAGGATACAAAAGTTTATTTAGGTCTGCAACATTTACAACAGTCGGTGAAAGGAGAGAGATAGATTAGGAAATATGCATCAACTCATAAGATTGACAAGAACTATATATAGTGCGAGACGAAACAGATCACCACAGACTTTTCATCTTCACTAACCCGGCCCCACCCCAATGGGAGCCTTGCTACTCCATCTGTTTCTGTTCCTTCTGACTTCAACTGTGACTCTCTTCTCTCTGACTAACTCTGTCTTTGAAATCTTATATATTAAAAAAAAATGATTCCATTAACTAATCTATTAATGACATGAAAACACTAAAGCTTTTTAGTGACATGTCATTGCTAAATATCAGCTGACATCTACCCAAATGTTTATCTTTAATAACAGCTAATTTAATAATAATTTAATTATCTTTAATAACAGCTGATTCTGAAAGAAACTTGCTGCACTTATTATGTAAGGATTGACATGTGTAAGCAAAACAATAGTTTTGTAACAACAGTAATCACTAAAACTTTTTAATGACATGTCATTGCTAAATATCAGCTGACATCCACTACGAATGTTCATATCTAATATTTTGCTAACAGCTGATTCTAAAAGAAACCTGCTGCACTTATTATGTAAGGATTGACATGAGTATGCAAAACAATAGTTTTGTAACAATAGTAATCACTAAAACTTTTTAGTGACATGTCATTGCTAAATATCAGCTGACATCCACACGAATGTTCATATTTAATATTTTGTTAACAGCTGATTCTGAAAGAAACCTGTTGCACTTATTATGTAAGGATTGACATGTGTAAGCCAAACAAAAACCTGCAACTACGAACTCAAAGTTTTTAGCTAGCACACAATTCACAACTAAAATAATTAACTAATTAACTGATTATTTTATTTTATTATTAATATCTCCATATGACCGATAGCGAGAGAGAGAGAGAGAGATGGTTTTCATGATGAGAGGCAGGTGGCCGTACAGTTGGTGCCTTGTGGGGTGTTGCCGCCAGGACTTGTTCAATATTGCTCATAACATTCTTGTGTAATTGACGTCTAGCTTCTCTCCAGCCGTTTTGTTAGCATCCAAGTAGTGCATCCATACAGCAGTATCGATATGACCGCTGCCTGGAAGAAACTGCGTTTCATTTTATCGGTCAGGTTTGATTTCCATATGATCGATAGCTTATCGATAAAACTGGATTCATAAGTTTTCCAAGGGTATTAGTCTGAAAGTGAATGTAATAGCATGACTGGAGCTTGAACTCACTCACTATGATGTTGCAGTCTAACATAGAAGGATAAGGGGGTTCATGCCTTTCCCAAGGGTATTAGTCTGAAAGTGAATGTAATAATACAACTGGAGTTTGAACTCACTCACTATGATGTTGCAGTCTAACTTAGAGGGATAAGGAGGTTCATGCCTTTCCAAGGGTATTAGTCTGAAAGTGAATGTAATAGCATGACTGGAGTTTGAACTCACTCACTATGATGTTGCAGTCCAACATAGAGGGATAAGGGGTTCATGACTTTCCCAAAAGTGAATGTAATTGTGTGACTGGAGTCTGAACTCACTTACTATGATTTTGCAATCCAGCACATTAACTACTACGCCATGGGGGCTCTCCCTCGACCAAAGAATCACCCGAATTTAGATTTTCGTTTGATGAGAAGTCTGAGTAATTGTGAACACCCTGACTTTTCTTTGTCTGTTTTTAATTCGACTTGATTTCTTTAGTCTTATTATTGCAGACCCATGTCTCACCACCCTATCAGTGAGGCTTTGAATATACAGACTGTATCCCCAGCAGAGGATTAAGACTCCTGCCCCTCAAAAAAAAGAGTATCCTTGATTATGACACTAAAATGTATCAGATGATGAAGCTTCAGTTCTGGAGATCAGAGGAGTGTGGAGTACCTTACTTCATTGCCATTACTCCCAGTTTCACTCTGACCTGGAGTGGTAGTACTTGTAAGGGTACCATCTATGGGTCAAATTTGTAACGAAAATAATGACTTATCGCGGAATCCAAAACGGGTGAGAACGTGTTTTGCATGCGAAGCGAGAAAATATTCCTGAGGGTGAGGGCGCGATTTGTACAATGTAGAGACTCTCTCATGCAAAGTTTGGTCTGTCTGGACAGAGATAAAAACGGCAGCATTGACACAGCTGGGGCTCTTGTTGCAAGTGAGAAGAGACATACGGTCGGACTTTGCTTTCTGGTTTGTTTGTTACGAAGGTTACCAATCGGGCTTTCAAGTGAGAGGAGAATTACGGTCAGACTTGTGTTATTTTTGAAGAGACTTACAGTTGGACTTTTTGTCAAAAAGACTACCAATCGAGCATGTGAGTGAGGAGAGACTTATGGTCGGACTTGTTTTATTTTCTTGTTATTGTTTAGTTGGCTAACACTTGGTTTAAAAAAAAAATTCTGCTTCAAAATTGATGTTTACAAATGATTGGTATTACACTGGAATACTTGATGCCATGTAACTATAAGTTATTTCCATTATTGTATTAAGAATTGTGGTGTAGTGGTTAATGTGCTGGACTACAACCTCGAAGTAAGTGAGTTCAAATCTCAGTCCTACTATTATGTTCATTATTGGAGGAATACCTAAGGAAAGGTATTGAACGGTTTCATTTCCCCAGCTATGGGTAAACTTGTAGAGAAAGGAAAAATTTCGTATTTTGGTTTAGCGCGCAATATAATTCGACACTTAATTTCACCCAATCAGGATGACTTATCCTATTCATCCCGGACCTTCATTTCCGGCCACCAAATCTTGTAAGCTGCCAAACACACTCTCTTTGGTTCGAGAACGCCGCCCAGTGCAGACGTCTCACTGCGGCTCTAGAATAGCAGCAGCAGCATGGACAAACGAGGGAACCCATCTAATTTATGGATTCCTTACAAGGAATCTCAGTTGAATATAGATTAGATGCATTCAACATGCCTCGCACAGGCACAACTTTATGTCACCCCAAAATTGGCTATGTCGATCTGAAGCGAAATCCCGCTCTCGACACGCTAGCTCTCAATTCACCTCTGGGCCACCTTAATGGAGATAACGCATACTCTCCCCAAATACCAGCCACAAAACTCACGGTGACATCCAAAGTTCAACTCCTACAACTGCAACATGTCTTTCGTCAAAATGCAACGAACACAATCCCTCACACGTCCGACGACACACGCTGCCATCTCAACCTTCTCAACGTCTCATAACTCAATTTCGTCTCAATACTCACAACCCTTCACGAGTTTCGCAGTACCAAAAGATAACCAATATTCCATGCTGCAAATAAAAACCTATTTCTAAAAATACCTTTCAACTATCGCCATCTTACTTCATCCTCCTCCTTTTATTTCTCACAACCTAGCGAAGGGAATTACACTCTAAGCGACGAAACAACACAACTTAAAGACACATATGTTACACCATCTTCCTCGCTAAATAACAAACTTTCCCTCGCTACTAACAAACCAACTTCTCCTGCTAAAATCATCCTACAAAAACTCTGGCTATAAAATGGTGACCTCGTAAATGAACAACAACCTTCTGATACAAAATACAGCCTTTACCACACGCAGCCTAATGGACACTCAGCATTCCTACGCGAAAGAAAAAAAACAGCGAAACATTGAGAAATTTTCAATTTTCCCGCGGACCTAACTTCAAGAAGAAAGCAAGATGGACGAAAATACCAAGCACGTGGAATTTTTTCTGCAAAACTCCTACCTTATCTATCAACACACTTTTTCACTTCCCAACTAGCAAAATAGGTAACTTTTTAAATCTTTCACTCACCCTTCCCCTATTTTAGTTTCTGCCGCAACATGGTTTATCACTCCCACTACCTCAGTAAACCACCAACGACTGCTAGGAATTTCAGAGGACCCAAAAACTCACACTCCTCCGCTGAACTATACTGCTACTTCTGTATGCCACCTTCTCAGCTCGTCAACTTTTTCCCCAAAGTGACATTTTGTTTAAACACACATACGTTACACACTCTTCCTCGCTACCAACAACTAAACCCAGCACAAACTAGTATCACTGCTGTTCTTCTACAATGATGCCTTGGCATTAAATAAGCCATGAAGGTTGATATACCCTTAAAGAAAGAACTTCAATCATATTAAGAATGGATACCAGAAGCTATAATTATTTATGAAGTATTATTATTATTAGCATTTAATAAGAATACTTGAAACCATACAAGTAAGTACAAACAAATTAAATAGAAGTCATCATCATCATGTCGTGCTGGTAGCACGGATATCCCTGACCCTTTCTCGCCACTTTTCCCTATCGTTCATCGCCTCTGGCAGGTCTTCTGGACTACATCCCGTATCCTCACATAGTTGCTGAATGTATGTTCGTGCTGGTCGTCCTGCTTTTGCTCGGCCATATGTAGGGGTCCGTAAGAGTACATCACTTATGAGTTCGTCCCTGCTTCTCCAGCAGTGTCCTGCATGTCTGGTTCGTCCAACTTGAATAGTTTTCGTGATAGTAGGCACGTGGCCATAAAGTTGGTGTCTTGTGGGGTGTTGCCGCCAGGACTTGTTCAAGATTGCTTGCGGCATTCTTGTGTAATTGCCGTCTAGCTTCTTCTCCAGCCATTTTGTTAGAGTCCATGTAGTGCATCCATATAGCAATATCGATTAGATAAGAATACTTGAAACCCTATAACTGTGCATAAACAAATTATTATTCACTAGAAATAATTATTTGAAACTTTATATTTCTTACTGTTAGATAGGAATTAGGCAATTCATGTGGTGTAATGGTTAGGAAGCAAGACTAACAAACCTTTCATGAGTGAGTTTGATTCTCATTCAGTGCCCCATTCATATGTCCCTGTGCCAAATCTAAGCAAAAAACTTTGTAAATTACTACTATAAGATAGGAATACTTGGAACCATAAAACTGTATACAGAAAAATGATTATTATTAAATAGAAATAATGACTTGAAACCATATAATTATTGGTATTAGACAGGAATACTTGAAACCATATAACTGTGTACAAACAAAGGACTCTTATTAAATAGAAATAATTATTTGAAACCATATAATTATTGCTATTTGATAGACATACTTGAAACCAAATATAATAATTGTATACAAAGGACTCTTAATAAACAGAAATAATTACTTGAAACCATATAAATATTGCTATTAGATAGGAATACTTGAAACCATATAACTGTGTACAAACAAAGGACTCTTATTAAATAGAAATAATTATTTGTGACCATATGTTATATAGTCATATAATAAATATGCTTATATACACATATACATGTTTATGCAGGATACATACTGACGCAATGAATAACAGATGAGCGAAGACTTCTTTAGAAAAATATGTACCTCTCACTTTATTGTAAGGGTTCGAAAAGGGTTACTCAAGGTTTTACTGTGAGAGGGAGTTGGAGACCGAACAGAAACTGCAATATTTTGACCCCCACTCTTATGACCGTCAGCATTGTGTCTTTTTCATTCTCCAGGGCTGCTCAACCAGAGGCCCAGGGGCCCAGCTCTTTACTAGATGATGGCTTTCTTTACTGCATCTTATCAGCAACTTCTCTGGACCCCAACTCAACAGGGCCCCAAGGGCCCCCTCCACCAGGCTTTCTCTACTACATCTTGTCTTCTAACTCGTCTAATTTTCAACTTTATTGGGGGCCCTGAGGGCCCCTTCGGCCTGGCATGGCTTTCCCTACTACGTCTCGTCTAACTCCAACTGTCTGACTTCTTGTCTTGACTGAGTTATATAATAGTTCAACACCCACTCAATCACCCACTCAATCCTTGGAATGGCATGTTTGATCGTCATCAAGCAGAAATAACTGTCATGCTGTTCAGAGGTCACTCTCTTCCGGTGCATCAGTCTATGAGTGTATCATGGGATTTTTTCCTTGTCCCATTTTGTTAGCCAGGTCCACCTACGCAATTTTTCCTCATAAGTGCCATCGGAATGTGTCACTTCCTTCAAGTGCATCACCTTGGAAAGGCAAGTTTGGCCGGGTCGAAGGTCAAAATACAACACATATAATTATTGTTATTAGATAGAAATACTTGAAACCAGATATAATAATTGTATACAAAGGATTCTTGATAAACAGAAATAATTACTTGAGACCATATAATTAATGCTATTTGATAGAAATACTTGAAACAAAATATAATAATTGAGTCCAACCAATCATTATTATTAAATTGAAATTATTACTTGAATCCATATAATTATTACTATTAGATAGGAATACTTGAAACCATATAACTGTGTACAAAAAATGATTATTATTAAATAGAAATTATTACTTGAATCCATATAATTATTACTATTAGATAGGAATACTTGAAACCATGTAACTGTGTGCAAAAAAATGATTATTATTAAATAGAAATTATTACTTGAATCCATATAATTATTACTATTAGATAGGAATACTTGAAACCATATAACTGTGTACAAAAAATGATTATTATTAAATAGAAATTATTACTTGAATCCATATAATTATTACTATTAGATAGGAATACTTGAAACCATATAACTGTGTGCAAAAAAATCATTATTATTAAATAGAAATTATTACTTGAATCCATATAATTATTACTATCAGATAGGAATACTTGAAACCATATAACTGTGTACAAAAAATGATTATTATTAAATAGAAATTATTACTTGAATCCATATAATTATTACTATTAGATAGGAATACTTGAAACCATATAACTGTGTACAAAAAATGATTATTATTAAATAGAAATTATTACTTGAATCCATATAATTATTACTATTAGATAGGAATACTTGAAACCATATAACTGTGTGCAAAAAAATGATTATTATTAAATAGAAATTATTACTTGAATCCATATAATTATTACTATCAGATAGGAATACTTGAAACCATATAACTGTGTACGAAAAATGATTATTATTAAATAGAAATTATTACTTGAATCCATATAATTATTACTATTAGATAGGAATACTTGAAACCATATAACTGTGTACAAAAAATGATTATTATTAAATAGAAATTATTACTTGAATCCATATAATTATTACTATTAGATAGGAATACTTGAAACCATATAACTGTGTGCAAAAACATGATTATTATTAAATAGAAATTATTACTTGAATCCATATAATTATTACTATTAGATAGGAATACTTGAAACCATATAACTGTGTGCAAAAAAATCATTATAATTAAATAAAAATAATTACTTGAAACCATGCAATTATTTGAATTAGAGAAGGGTATTTGAAACCATTCCGTTATGTGCCAAAAGCAACACAAAAAATATTAATATAAATGTTCAATGAATACAATTCCCTAATCTCTATGCATAAAATAACTCAAGATGGATTGTCATACAGTTAAAATTGATTGATCAATTAATCAATCAAGCATACACATGCCAGTTTATAACACATATACTGGGTGAGAGTTGATTTCCAGGAGGGATCAGGACTTCATGGCTCTCCTTATTGATATGTCTATTGGTAACCCTCACTGAAAACATGGAACATTCTCACCATCAAATATTGATCAGATCTGATGAAAGTTTTCCATTTTGATTCCATATCCCCCCATCTTATTAACCCGAATTAGGTTAATCTTTTCCATGCTCTCTTGGTCATCCAAAAAGGCCTTGTGTCAACCTAGGATAGAATTTGATAGCCATAAACCTGTGTTAATTTGGAGAATTGATTCTCCGCAATTTTGGGTCTTAATGTGATTCTTGGTAACAGGGAGGAGAGTATTGTTAGCAAGCTAGTGCAGCTATTGAATAGGTCATTAATTTATCATGTCGTACAGTACGATAGGACCTCATCACCTGGGGAATCAACAACTGTGGTTGTTCCAAAAAGCAACATTTTTGTATTCAAAATTTAATCAAATAAAAATACTTTAGGAAGATATATATATATATATATATATATATATATATATATATATATATTTTGGCAGCATTTCTTCATCGATGTATATTTGATAGAACATAATAGACAATTTTTGTCTACATATTTTTTTGTTAATCCTTTCAAATTGCCATATTGATCTTATGATATTCAGTGGGAATTCGTTGATAAACCTTCCATGATTAGTTATTTCCCAAGTACTTTCGGCCCAACTTTGGGCCATCATCAGGGGAGGATGTATTACAAAAGTGATGTAACTTTTGTATGTACATTACTACTTTGTCAGAATGAGCATTTGTACAGTTGTATTGTGTAGCGTTTACTTTTCAAATTTGTTTCTATAAATAGCATCAGTAGCTAAAGACATTTAAAGTTGAGGGTACAGGAGTTATTATTATCGGGTTTTTTGTAAGTACTTGGGAAATAACTTATTATGAAAGGTTCATCAACCAATTCCTGCTGAATGTCATAAGATCTATATGGCAATTCGAAAGGATTAACAAAAAAATGTAGACAAAAAATGTCTATTATGTTCAATCAAATATGCACACACACATATATATATATATATATATAAAAATAATCTGTGGTCTATAATATATATATATATATATATATATATATATATATATATATATATATATATATATATATATCATCATCATCATCATGTTGTGGCACTAGCATGGATATCCCTGACCCTCTCTCGCCACTTCTCCCTATCATTCATCGCTTCTGGCAGGTTTTCAGGGCTACATCCTGTATCCTCACATAGCTGCTGTATGTATGTTTGAGCTAGTTGTCCTGCTTTTGCTCGGCCATGTGTGGGTGTCCAATGACCACAGAGTATTTTTTTGTATGATCTTCATATTAAATGTTCAAGTCTTCTTGTTTCTTTTCATATGTGGGAATCCAAATGGTAGAGAAAGTGTCCCATATTTGCCCAAGCACTTTCAACTCTGTCTCTGGTCATTCTCAGGGGAACTATTGGTTTTTTTTTTTTTGGTGTGACTTTTATTTATTTGGGAGGGATTTTTTTGAAAAATGAATAAATAAAGCTTACACCAAAAAAACAAAAAGCAATGGTTCCCCTGCGGATTACTAGACACATGGTTGAAAGTGCTTGGGTAAATATGGGACACTTTCTTCATGATTTGGATCCAAACATACGAACAGAAACAAGAAGACTTGATCGTCTAAACATGAAGATCATATGAAAAAAATACTCTGTGGTCAATAATAAAGCCTGCTTAAACAATGATTTACAACTAAAATACACAATAATATATATTCATCTGTGATGGGTGAAATAGTAGGGTGGGCTGCATTCTTTGGCTTTGGTAGGGCAACCAATCTAGGAGAAGGAAAAACTGAGGAGTGTTGTCCAAGAGAATCTGTGGTATATTGGCATGCTATTCTTTTGTTCTTGGCTTAACCAAGAAGAATGGCTGGTTCTTCACAAATCTTCAACCCATAAACAAATCACCTGGGTTGTTAGTCCAAAAGTTCATATTTTCAATCTAAGAGTTGGGTCCTCATGCATCAAGGTTGATGGGAGAGTCTATTATATATTTATATATGGATAAAATCCGACAGTATGAAGGTAGAAGGTAAAAAAATAAAACATAATCCAAATAGGTGAATATATTATGATGTAAAGTTGACGTTAACGTTTCGGTTTCAGTACCCATCATCAGGACTTGGATATCAGAATAGTTTCACATAGCGATGGATGCTTGCTGAGATGACAGGAGCAAATGAGAAATATACAACGAAAAGATACACAAACGCGCACATAGCGTTCATAATTCAAAAATCATTAGAACGTGTCTTTATGGCTTTCATTGTATATTTCTCATTTGCTCCTGTCATCTCAGCAAGCATCCATCGCTATGTGAACTATTCTGATATCCAAGTCCTGATGATGGCTACTGAAACCGAAACGTTAACGTCAACTTTACATCATAATATATTCTTTTAAAAAAAATCCCCTTATTTACTGAACAACCCTCATATATATATATATATATATATATATGAATGTAGAAGAAAAAAAGCATAATCCAAATAGGTGAATATTTTTTATTATTTTTTTTTTCCTCATACAACGTGTGAAAGCACGTGCGATACCCTAGCCTCATCAGCCGCCAACCAGGGTGATAAAAAATATTCACCTATTTAGATTATGCTTTTTTTTCTTCTACTTTCATATATATATGTGTGAGGGTTATTCAGTAAATAAGGGGATTTTTTTCAAAAAGCAAAATAAATTTATTTTAAAGAATTTTTTCTATAAATGCATACTCTGTATCGTTTAAAATAGGTTTATTACAAAAATTATTTGATAATTGCAAAGACATTTGCTTTCAGGCTATTCAGAATAGTGGAAAATCAAACAGAGTACTCCAGGCTTAAACAGAGGGTCTGTCATCAAATCTTTGGTGGCTGAGAATTGCAAACCATGCGAAATTTACCAAAGAATGTGTGATGTAAGAGTATGTTTTAGTCAAAAAATGTTTTAGTCAGAAAATTTTTACAAATGAGCTAAATATGGATTTGTCATGATGAGTCTGTGTTGAATAGAGTGAAAACATAAGCTGTCTGGTAAAGAAAATATACTTGTCAGTAAAGAAAGAGGTACTGACATTTTTATGGGATATGAAAGAATCCATTATTATTGATTTGTTTGGAAAAAGTGCTACTATAAACTGCATAGTCAACCCTTTCGGCTATATTCATTCTATTTATTGAATGACCCTTGTATGTGGATAAAAAGTCTGATAGAAAAAGAGTGAAAATTTAGCCTGGTATTAAACCATAGAGAAAAATCAAGACGATCATGCAAATGACTTTTCATTTTCTTGACTCCAATTTTTAAAGAAACAAGCAAATCGTTTTAAATTGAAACAGTTCAAGTTTTGAATAAAAAGAAAATTTCTTTCAAGTTTTCATAAGGTCTGTAATTTATTGAAATATCCTATTTACCAACCCTTCCAGGATATGACACAAGGTCAATTTTTAAGCGGAGTTTAACAGATTTGAATTTATTGAAATATAAAGGCCAAAGAAGGTAATGATATCTAACAGCTGAAAATGAACATTATTTTGGCAAAAAACATGAACAGGAAATGACATAATAATCAAATTAAACATGGTACTCACCAAAGATGAGTATTTTTTAAAAAAAATATTTTGGTTCTATTCAGCAGGAAAAGAACTTCTAAGTCAAATAGTCTACTCCAGTGATTATGGAAAAATAAATGTCAAAATTTAACCTTGAGATAACATTGCACTCTCTTTGTTTGATAAAGATGATAGATTTTAGAAAAGAAGAAATTTTTTGCTTGTTTTTAAAATAAGCAAGTAGATTCTATTTGTTTTCACTATTGCACTTCTCTCTTTTCATTTTTGAATTCAATGGGAATTTTCTACTAAAAGATCATTATTTTAAAAAAAAGAAAATAAAAATTGTTTATGGACAAAAAAACAGATACCAAAAATGGAAAAAGTTAAACATGGACCATTTTTTTTGTTTTGAAGTTCATTTTTGTGTTTATTATAACATTTTGTCCATGATGAACTTCATTTTATTTCTTTAATATATATATATATATATATGTACCGGACATTGGCCTAGCGGTTAGAGTGTTCGCCAATGGCCCGGAAGACCTGGGTTCAATCCCAGGTCGAGTCATACCAAAGACTCAAAAAATGGTACTTGACACTCAGCATTATAAGGTACGAATCAAGGGTAAAGTGGAGCAATCCAGGGAAAGGAGTAGCGCCCTCCCCTACACCTTGGTGTAGTAGCTATGGAAAAGGGGAGTCTTCGGGTCACCCTTGACTATGGTCGCCAACTTTACTTTACTTATATATATGTATATATATATATATATATAGAGAGAGAGAGTGAGGAATTGAAAAACAAGGTAATCAAAAAGAAGAATTTAATGTAAAAAAAGTCAACATTATAATGTTTCAGTTCTAATGAACCATCATCAGAAGTAGGAATGGATGATAACAAGTGACATTAAATCACCAAGGATGTTTAATAAAATACAAAACAAGGAGGAAGTATTATAAATTGAGAGAAAGGGGTAAACATTTAATCAATAAATCAGCGCTCGTTTTTAAAAATATGTCATGTAACTGTTTAAGGCAATTCTGTAGAACAAACAGAATCATCAGGAGAGATATTGAATTAAAAGGAGAAAGAAGAAGGAAGAAAAAAGTTGGAGGAAAAGAAGAGAACAGAAGAATGAGAGATAAGGAAAAAGAGGAGAGATGTGGGGGATTATAGGCAAAGAGAAGAGGAAGGAAAAGGAAAGAAGTTAACTTATCATACGTAAATAACTAATCATAGTTAAATCAAAAATCAAACCTACATCAAATGATGTGTCTATAAATTCAAATTTTCTATATATTGTCAGATTCATTTTCATTATTTACTTCCATATATGTATCTTTATAAGTAAAGTTGGCAACCTTAGTTGAGGGTGACACCAAAGTGCAGGGAGGGTGGCTACTCCATTCCCTGGATTGCTCCATTTTACCCTTGATCCTTACCTTATAATGCTGAGTGTTAAGAAAGGCAGTATCAAGTACCATTTTTAGAGTCTTTGGTATGACTCGACTTGGGATTTAACCCTGGTCACCTAGACCATTTGCAAACACTCTACTCATTTGGCCAATACTTATATATATATATATATATATATAAGAATATTCATATATAAATATATATATATATATATAAGTGTAAATAAGAGTATATACATATATGAGAGTATATATATATATACATATATAAGAGTATAAAAATACATATATATGTATATGAGTATATATATTTTGTTTGGGTGCATACGAGAGCATTACTTAGGAAGAACCAAAATGACTTTCAGAGAAATCGATGCATGACATCACAAATTTTGACTATCCGTCAAATTCTAGAAGGTGTATATCCAAAAAACCTTGAAGCAACAATATTATTTGTCAACTTCTCCAAGGCCTTTGACTCCATACTCCATGAGCAAATACTACTCACCTACAGCCTACCCAAAGAAACCAACACAGCCATAATGGTGTTATATGAAAACACTAAAGTTAAAGTCTGTTTCCCGGATGAAGACACAGACTACTTCGACATTCTAGTAGGTGTGCTACAAAGAGACACATTAGCCCTATACTTGTTTATCATCTGCTTAGAATGTCTATAGATATAATGAAAGATAATAGTTTCAAGCTAGCAAAGGAAAGAAGCTGAAGATACACCGCACAAACAATTATGGACATGGACTACGCTGATAACATTTCACTTCTGGCAAATACACCCACCCAAGCTGAAACCCTGTTGCATGGTCTGGAATGAGCAGCCGCTGGCATAAGCCTCCATGTCAATGCAGACAAGACGGAATACATGTGCTTTAATCAAAGAGGTGACATGTCCACACTAGGCAGTAGCTCTCTGAAACTAGTAGACAAGTTCACCTACCTAGGAAGCAGTGTCTCATCAACCGATAAAACCGTTAACAAGCGACTAGCAAAGGCATGGACTGCTATTGATAGGCTATCAGTTATATGGAAGTCAGATCTGACCAATAAAACAAAATGCAGTTTTTTCCATGCGGCAGTCATGTCAATACTGCTATATGGATGCACTACATGGACGCATGCTAAACGTATGGAGAAAAAGCTTGATGGCAATTACAAAAGAATGCTGTGAGCTGTATTGAACAAGTCCTGGAAGTAACACCCCACAAAACTATATGGCCACCTACCACCCATCATGAAAACTATCCAAGTTAGAAGAACCAGACATGCAGGACACTGCTAGAAAAGTAAGGATGAACTCCTAAGTGACTTACTCCAGTGGATCCCTTCACAGAAATGAGCAAAGGCAGGACAACCAGTTAGAACTTATATACAACAGCTCTGTGCCGATACAGGATGTCGCGTTGAAGACCTCCCAGGATCAATGGATGATTGAGACGGGTGACGAAAGAGGGTCAGGGAGATCCATGCTGGCAGCGCGACATGATGATGATATATATTTTAATCTTTATATCTAATCTATAATTCAGTTGATATAAAAAAAATCCAGAGTGTACAATTTTCAAATTCTACAAACTGATATCTGGAAAAAAAAATTCAGTAAAAAAAGAAAAGACAAAAAACATACACACTATTTGAAAATAATCAAGCAGCACGTATACTCTAGTCAAAAGGAAAAACACGGACAGAATTACCTAAGCTAAAAACTTAATAAACTGCTCAATGCATGAGATAGAGCTAATATTATGAAAATAATTCCTACATGGCCAAGAGTGAGTCTACCAGGGCCAGAGCGATCCTGAAGAGGCGTTTGATGAAACCTTGGTAGGCTCGCTCTTTGCCATATTGGAATTATTTTCATAATATGAGTATATATATATATATATATATATATATATATATATATTTATCAATATATATATAAGAATATATATATATATATATAAGAATATATATATAAGAGTATATATGTACATATATATATATATATATATATATATATATATATATAAATATATATATATATATAAGAGTATATATAAATATACATATAAGAGTATATATACACTCACACACACACATATATATATACAATAGAATTCACGTATATATGTATATATTTACAAGAGTATGTATATACATTCATATATATATATACAGATAAGTATATATATATATATATATATATACATACAAGAGAATGTATATACACACATATATATGAATAAATATATACTTATATATATATATATATACACATATACACACAAATATATATATATATATATATATATATATATATGTGGCATAGATACAAAGTTAATGGCACTTGATGATGGTCAGTTTCTTATGCATGTGGTCAACAGACCAAGTGGCTTACATGAAGTGGGTATCTTTTTATATACTGTTGAGCAGGACATGATAGGAAGGAAGATCTAACTTGTGAGGAATTCTGGGAAGGGCAGCCTTATTTATTCCATGTGGTTTTCATGTGGTTATTTTACATGATTTTTTAAATGAATTCATTTGATTAATTTAAGTTAATTCATTAAATCAATTCATTATTTTATTTTGCTTTTATTTATTTATTTTATTTTGCTTTTATTTATTTATTTCATTATTATTATCATTATTATATGACTCCAGGCAAGTTTTCCACACCCGTGTTAGCTGATGCTTTTTCACTGGAGTCTGAGTGATAACAAGTCTCTTCTGGTCTCCAGAACACTTCTCAGAATTCAAGCTGATCTCAACAATGCTCTTGTTTAGATTGTCTCAATTAGTCCTCCAATTTCTAACTCTTCCAGCCCTTTTTACAAATACGCCAATTACAATTGTCACCCTCATGTTCCAAACTCTTTCTTAATTCTCTGGCAAGATCTAAGTAATTGTCTCCCTTTTCATTTTCTTTGATTTTCAGTTTGTGGTCCGCCAAGATGGCAAATTCTACTGTTTGGCAGATTCTCTATTTTTTTCTTTTGGCAATTATTACTAGGTCTGGTATTCTGGCTGAAATAAGGAGATCTGTTTGTATCTCAAAATCCCAAAGAATTTTATGCATCTCATTTTTCAAGATGGATTCTGGTTTGAGCAAATACCATTTGGTTGTATGGTCAAATTTAAACTTCTTGCACAGTTCTTAGTGGATTACCATTCCCACCCAATAGTGTCTAGTTTTTTTATTCTTTTTGCCTTAGTTTGCTACATTTGCTTATTATGTGAGTGATTCTCTTATTTATTAATTCATTTTAGTCTTGGAGTCATTAGTCTTCAGGTGGCTTAATAGGAATTTGTTATCATGCCTACATTTGGATACTAATTTGACTCATTTGTTTAGAAGTTTATTTTGTTCTGAAAAGGTGATCATGCTTATTTTTTCTTATATGCAGAGATTAGAGCAGTTTGAGAGGTTTCTATAAGCTGGTATTATTTTTTTTACTTTAGTGTGTTTTAGTTTAATTTTTTGAGGACCCATATAACAAGTGTTTATATTTTTTATTGTTTAATGATTTCTGTGTATATTTGTGGGTGGTTCCTGTATTTCTAGGAGCTTTCTGTTACTCCTATATATATATTTTTTCTATGTTTTTTTAGATCCTATGGTGGGTTGGTATACAATGTTTCTTTGTGGGCAATTTTCATTTTGTGGGCATTCAGATTTTATTTTACAGTTACAAGTGATTTTTTTCTGTTTGCAGTGTATTATAGATTTTCTTATTGTACAATTTATTATTTTCAGTACGTTTTCAGAGCAGCTGTACCTAAGTTTTATTAATATATATATATATATATATATATATATATATATATATATATATACACATATTAATTAAATTACCATGACCAGAAAATCCAGCAAACACCCACATGCAATCACAACTCATCAGGGTGGCTAGACACATAGGACGCTTCAAGCTGGGATTGAAACCCGCCCAACTTTATGTTAAACTTAGTATCATACTGCTCAGCCACAGTCAACATACATCAGCTCGGGAATTATAAAGCATTATGTAGTAGCTTTCACTTGTTTACATTTTGTCTTACAAGATATCAGAGTGCTCAATTCATACAAAGAGCTTTGCATTACGTGAGTGGCAGCAGTTAATTCCTTTGCCAGAGTGCTCAACCCCTAGTGGTGGGTGTCCATAATCGAGGGTGACCCAAAGGTTCCTTTTACAATAACTACTATACAGAGGTGTAGAGGAGGGCACTACTTTTTTCTTCGAATTGTTCCACTTTATCTTTGATATGTACCTTATAATGTTGAGTGTTAGGCAAGGAAATATCAAGTACCATTTTTTGAGTCTTTGGTATGACTCGACGTGAGATTGAAGCCTGGTCTCCTGGGCCATTGGCAAACACTCTACCCATGATACAATACACACACACACACACACACATATATATATATATATATATATATATATATATATATATATATATATATATATATATTATGTATTCTTATTGTGCTTTTTTTTTATTTGCAGTATGTTTTTAGTGCAGCAGCAGATAAGTTATATATATATATATATATATATATATAATACAGGATCTGCCTTAAGAACTGTGGGGCCTACTTGGGAACATATGTTTTTGTGTATACTTGATGAGCCAAGAGAAGATGACACTCTATCTTGGCATCCCCCAAGGTGTAAGAACCAAATGGAATCAATTGGTTGAATTGGTTTAAGGCTGAACTTGCATATCCATATATATATATATATATATATATATACACACATTTTTCTTATATATATTTTTCTCTTAAATATATATATATATATATATACATATAGGTAGACTAAATTTAAACTATAAAAATTTAAAACATAGAAATAAATAGTGAAACCAGGAAAAAAAAACGTATCCAACATATACACATAAAAAATAGGTAGCTAATTAAATGGTATTGAAATTAATATAAGCATTAATATTTCTCTTAAAAATTAATTATCGAACTTAACATGAAAATAAAATAAAATAAACAAATAAATAAAAAATTTAAATTACCGTAATTATAACTGACAGAAGAAATTTGAAAAATTAAAATAAAACGGAAATTCAATAAAATGAGGAGGTAACTCCTTAATCTCGTCCCCCTCCACCCGACGTGTCTATTCTGTTTTAATTAATTATCCATTGGATCTGAAGAAGTCCTGTATAAACTTTTCTTCATGTTTTTTGGTTCACACCAGAAACTGAAAATACAGGATGGAAATAAATTTATAATCTTGAATTAACCGGTCTTTGTTTTTTTCTTAAAGATATATATATATATATATATATATATATATATATATATATATAATGTGCCAAAACCACACCTAACTCAGAGTCATCATCCAATAAGGGTTTTTGTTTTGGGGTTGTTTTTTCAGCAATATGTGTATATAGTATTATGTGTAAGTAAATAATGGAAATATATCCGACAATATGAAGAAAATAGAAAAACAAATTACTCCAAAAGTGATGAATTTGTTATTATTTACTCATTAGAGTTCGTCACATAAGCGTTAGCAGATGGTCTTTCACTGGAGTTTGAGTGACAGCAAGTCTCTTCAAGTCTCCAGGACTCTTCTCAGTATTCTGGCCATTCTCAATAATGTAGTAGTTTGGAGGTCTCCACTCGTTCGACAACTTCCAAGTCCTCCAGACCCTTTAAATATCCTTTAGTTACTGTTCCAAATTCACCAATTACAATTGGTATAATTGTCACTGTCATGTTCCATAGTTTTTTCAATTCCCTAGCAAGGTCGAGGTACTTATCCTTCTTTTCACATTCTTTCAGTTTTATCCTGAGGTCAGCTGGGACAGCAAAGTCGACAGTTTTGCAAGATCTCTTTTTTTGTTGGTTATTATTAGGTTTGGTCTTCTGGTTGAAATTAGGTGATCTGTGTGTATGTCAAAGTCCCATTGGAGTTTATGTTTTATTTTCTAGGACAGGTTCTGAGTTGTGTATATACCATTTGTTCGTAAGGTCAAATTTCAATCTATTATAATTATTATTATTAAAACATCCATCATTATTCTTGCAACATTTTTCACCATCGTAAAGCCTCAATGAAGGTTTATTAAAACCGAAACATTTCAATGTTGACTTTCCCTTATGATAAATTTATTACTTTTAGATTAATTTGTTTTTCTATTTTCTACATAATATTATGTATATATAGTTGAAATATTGTGTTACAGTTCTTTCACTCTCTCTATTTCTCCCTCTCTCTCTCTATATATATATATAAAGAGAGAGAGAGAGATACATATATTTACCAACCCCACCACATGAGCAGGAAGCAACATAAGGTCAGTCTTAAGAGATGTTTAATGAGTTTGTATTCGGAGTTTTCCTTCTCCTAGACTGGTTGCCATACCAAGGCTAAAGAGCCCAGTCTGCCCTACTATTTACCCATAGCTAGAGGGACAATAGTTGGATGCATACCTTTTTCTGGGATATTCAGGCAATGTAAAATGCAAACAACCTCATCCAAGATTTGAACTCAGGTCAACGTGTTCATTTCCTATGATGGAAATCATTTTGCCAAACACTTATATATATATATATATATATATATATATATATATATATATATATATATATATCAGTATATATGTGTATATGTATGTGTGTGAGCATATATATATATGTGTGTGTGTGTGTGTGTGTGTGTGTGTGTGTGTGTGTGTGTGTGTATTTATCATATCATATTTACCAACCCCTCCGCTCGGAGTGTATTTATGGATAGGCTATGTCCCCAGAGCTATCAACTCCTTTAAAAAACATTTTTAAAAACATTTAGAAAATTTTTTATCCAAACAATGACCTAAGGATGAAAATTATTTCGAACAAACCATAAAAGAAATTTTCCAATTTAACTCATCATTTTTTATTCATCATATATATATATATATATATATTATATATTATATATAATACACATATAAAGTAAAGTTGGCTACCTTAGTCGAGGGTAATCCAAAGGCTCACTATTCAATAACTACAACACTTAGGTGTAGGGGAGGGCACTATTCTATTCCCTGGATTGCTCAACTTTACCCTTGATGCTTACCTTTTATGCTGTGTGTTAAGCAAGGCAGCATCAAGTACTATTTTTTGAGTTTTGGTATGACTTGACATAGGATTGAAAACTGGTCTAATGAACCATTGGCGAACACTCTACTAATTAAACTAAAATATTCTATATCATTGTCGATGAACAGAATGTTTTAGAAAAATTCATATGATTTTGTAACCTAATAATTTGACCAAGTCTCTTTTAAAGGATCTAAATGATGAGATGGAGAGTATAATGATAGTCTCTGGCGAAATAAATTTATAATGACAATTTAACCAGGTTTGAGTTTCCTTCTAATTTCACTAAATGTATATACATAAGACTATAGGACATTGCCTGGATTAACTAATAATAGCATTGATGACAATTATTCTGTCAACTGTAAACTAAGCAGAGGTGTAAGAATCCTCCCTCCAAAAAACAGTGTCCTAGGTATGACATTAAACTGCATTTAGTGGTGAGGCTCCAGTTTTGGAGCTTTGGGGAGTGTGGAGTCATCTCTTTGTTGCCCAAGTATTTTGACCCATCCTGATTTGAGCTCCTACCAGGTCTTCCATAGCAGGTGGAATCTTCTAGATAAGATTTTATATAGGTCTTCTTTTTTTTCCCATGCACATATAGTTTCCTTCTAATAGCACTCTATACGCTCTGAATGTAAGTTTTGTTATATATACCTGGAAGGAAAAAGATATGTAACAATAGCCATACATCAAGCACTCGCAGAGATTTACATAACATTCATCATATATTCTATATGTGAATAATCCACACCCACTGTCTTTGGACACTGACTGGATATTACTGATATATATATATATATATATATATATATATATATATATATATATATATATATATTTACCCATCCCTCCGCTTGGGAGCATATGACACAAAGTCAATCTTTAAGTGGAGTTTAACAGGTTTGAATTCAGAGTTTTCCTTCTCCTAGACTAGTTGCTTTACCTAGGTTGAAGAACCCAGTCTACCCTACTATTTACCTGTTGCTGGAGGGAGAATAATTGGATTCATACCTTTCCCAAGGGTATTAGTGCTATGCGAAATGCAATCAGTCTCGACCAGGATTTGAACTCGTGTCACCTTGTCCATTTCCTATGATGATAACCATTACACCATGGGCACTACCATTATATATATATATATATATATATATATATATATATATATATATATATATATATCAACTCTACGACAGGAGAGAGTATGTGAAGAGTCATCTGACGAGACGGAGAATATAGTAATAATATTCTCTGCCGAAATAAATTTATTATGACGACTTAACCGGGTTTGAGTCTCCATTAAATTGTCCTATATATATATATATATATATATGATAAAAATAAGTGAAAAGTGGAGAAACCAACACTGACAACAGATTCAGCAATATTGATATATAGATATTTCCTTCTTTATTGAAAAAAGAACTTCTTGTGAATGAAAAAAGTTTTATTCTAAAGTTCAACAATTGAGGAAATCTTGTCAGATTTACTAAAATCTATAATTTCTCCATATATATATATATATATATATATATATATATATATATATATATATATGTATATATTTACTTATATACTATCTACCAGCACTCACGGTGACAAAGAAAAAGAAAAAAAACCTGCCAGAATTCAAAGATAACAAATCTTGAATCACTGCCTGGGGAAAAAAGAAAAAGATTATCGGGAGAAAAAAAAAGAAAAGGCCAACTTCATCATAAAGTTAGCGACCATAGTCGAGGGTGACCCGAAGGCTCCCTTTTCGATAGCTACTACACCAAGGTGTAGGGGAGGGCGCTACTCCATTCCCAGGATTGCTCCACTTTACCCTTGAACCGTACCTTATAATGCTGAGTGTTAAGCAAGGTGGTATCAAGTTCCATTTTTAAAGTCTTTGGTATGACTCGACCTGGGATTGAACCCAGGTCTCCCGGGCCATTGGCGAACACTCTAACCGCTGGGCCACAAACGATACGCAATCAGTTGGTCAAAAGAAGAAAAACCTACCGCAAAATGTTGCAATGCTACAATTACAAAAAGTGCTAAAAAATACTAATTACAAAAATTAAATCACAAGTTGGGACTATCCTACTACAGTTTCACCTAAAACGGCTCCTCAGGGTACCTAGGTAGTCAGTGCTAGGTACCCTGAGGAGCTGTTTTAGGCGAAACTGTAGTTGGATAGTCCTGACTTGCGATTCAATTTATATATATATATATATATATATATATATATATATATATATATATATATGCAAATTTCATTGAACATAATAGACATTTTATGCCTACATATTCTCTTTTGGATCCGTTCGAATTCCCGTATTACTTTTATCATATTCGGGGGGAACTGATTAAGGTATTGTCCATAGTTGTATGTATCCCTAGTACTTTCTGCCCGACTTTGGGCCATCATCAGGGGAGAATCTGTTACAAAAGTGATGTAACTTTTGTTTTAGCAAATTACTACTGTGTAAGGACGTCTTTGCTGTTGGAGATTATGGCGCTTGCTTTTAAATGTAATTCTGTAAATAGTGCCAGTAACTAAAGACATTTAAGTACGTTAGCACTGGTTTGAAAATTAATTCTATTAAGTGCTGGTTGCAGGTTTCTAATATATAGTGCTTCGAGAATCTGAAGTTTTTGTTTATTATTTTGATGTTCAAGTATTGTTGTGTTGTCGGTGAGAATTTTTCGTAGTTGTGTTGTTGGACATGAATGTTTTTTTAAATGCTGAGCTATTGAACTTGTGTCAGAAAGGTGCATTGTAAGTACTAGGGATACATACAACTATGGACAATACCTTAATCAGTTCCCCCCGAATACGATAAAAGTAATACGGGAATTCGAACAGATCCAAAAGAGAATATGTAGGCATAAAATGTCTATTATGTTCAATGAAATTTGCATTTACGAAGAAATGCTGCCTAAATATACATATATATATACACACACACACATATATATATATATATATATATTATATATATATATACCAATATAAATAGAGATATTGACACAGACACACACACACACACATATATATATATATATATATATATATACACACACACACACACACATTCTCAACCACTTTTGCCTCTTTTCTTTAAATATAAATACACATACAAATAATGATATACACATTACATACATAAATATATATATATATATATATATATATATATATAGTCAGGTAGATATACGTGTGTGTGTGTGTGTGTGTGTGTATGTGTGTTTATCTATATTCATGTATATAATTCTATTTTGCTAGATTTCTAAAATAATCATTTTTTGATTCCAAATCTAATATATCCAGCAGATTTTCTCACTATAGGTAACTTATTAATTGACATTTACTCCAGTCAGCAAGGAATAAGTGTCCTGGATATGACATTAAACCATCAGATGGTTACTCTACAGCCTTGAAGCTTTTGGGAATGTGGAATACCCCTTCACTGCCATCACTCTCAGTTCCACTCTGACCCAGAGTGGGGGCACCTGATGGGGTTCAATCGATGGATCAAATAGTACAAACTGTGTGCAAACAAATAACTGATGTTAAATTGTGACTGTTAAACAGCAATACTTGCAAACTTTTAACAGTGGGTAAAAAAAGAGCTTGGGTTCATTTAAGAATGTTATGTACAAAATGTGTTTATAATACATATATATATTTATTATATATTTATGAACAGGATTTAACATTAAATAACCTACAATAGTTGATATGCCATAAGACCAAACCTAACCAAATCATATATATTTAATATATATGTATAAAGAGGATTTGGCACTAAATAAACAGCAATGGTTGATATTCCATAAAAGCAAAACAAACCAAATCATATATTTAATATATATGTATAAAGAGGATTTGGCATTAAATGACCTTTAATGGTTGATATGCCATAAAACCCAACCATATAAATCTAATATATATGTATAAAGAGAATTTGGCATTAAATAACCTACAATGGTTGATATGCCATAAAAGCCAACCAAACCAAATCATATATTTAATATATATGTATAAAGAAGATTTGGCATTAAATAACCTACAATGGTTGATACATCATAAAACCCAACTAAACCAAATCATATATATTTAATATATATGTATAAAGAGGATTTGGCATTAAATAACCTACAATGGTTGATATGCCATAAAACCCAACCCAACCAAATCATATATATTTAATATATATGTATAAAGAGGATTTGGCATTAAATAACCTTTAATGGTTGATATGCCATAAAACCCAACCCAACCAAATCCTATATATTTAATATATATGTATAAAGACGATGTGGCATTAAATAACCTATAATGGTTGATATGCCATAAAACCCAACCAAATCAAATCCTATATATTTAATATATATGTATAAAGACGATTTGGCATTAAATAACCTACAATGGTTGATATACCATAAAACCTAACCCCATCAAACTAATTGACGTTTAAATAAATCTGGAATTGTTAACAGTGGAGACATGTATGGGTCGACATCGGATCTGATCATTCTGTCCTGTTTAGTAGAAGAATCAATTAGGAAAGAAATCAGAGTGGGGACAAGAAAAGAAAATACACCGGCTTGTATATTTCTACAATCAACAAGCTGAACGCCTAACGCTAGGAAGTGTTTCTTTTGATTTTTCTCAGTCTCCACCTCCTACTTTACGTGTTTCTAGATATACATGTTTATTAATAAGATCTTTTTTTTCTTCTTTTACTACTCAAAAGAAACACTAAAGACCTTTAAAGCAACCAATCAGGTCTTGGTTTATAAATAACTTAATTTTTTTGATTTTTTTTTTTTGGTAAAATTTAAAAAAAAAGGTTTTTTTTAAGAGAGAAAAGAAACACGTACGTATGGCGATTGTGTTTTTTGGCATTGGAGGATAAAACAAAAAAATAATTAAACTTTTTATGATCAACAGCTGAACAAAATAAATAAGGATCATATTGGATTTCTCTTAAAAAGAAAAAAGGTAAGAAAATACGATATTGTATATTTATATTTCTCTTGCATGTAAGTGAATAATATCATATATATATATATATATATATATATATATATATATATATATATATATATATATAAGGCCATAAGTATTATTTTAATATCTTTTTCGTGAGTAAACTTACTTTAACCTTGATGGAAATATTTACCAAATACTTTTTAAGAATTATTTTCTCTAAATATTTGCTGTCATTCGAAAATAGATGGAATTATATTATATATATATATATATATATATATACTATTTACTTGTTTCTTTTGGGGGGATTAAGCTTTTAATTTGGGGTCCAACGTATATACACTGTTATTTCTATTCATTGTACAACTTTGATGTTTATTTTATTTCTTTCTTGTACACATAGATACAAAAAAAAAGAATGTCTTTTAAGTTAAACGTGTATATATGTATGTATTTGTGTGTGTGTGTATATATATATATATATATATATATATATATATACCTCGAGGAAGATATGTTGTTTAATATATATTTGAAATAAAATAAAACCTTTTTTAAAAAGCTTCTCATTTAATATTTTTAATATTTATTTTGGTACGACTCTCAATTTGATTTTTTAAAATCTTCTGTGGGGGTGTCACAAAATTGGACGATTGGTTTTAGTGATATAACCGTAAATATTTTTATTATTTTGTGTGGAAAATATTGTAAAATATTACTATTTCGTTTTTTTTTTTGTTTTTTTTCAAACGTATGGGACTTAAAACAGAAAAAAATATTCGTCATAATTAAAGATCATTCATTTATTGTCATTTAAAAATATCTTACACTTAATACTGTGTATAAAAATACCTTTTTGTATATTTTTTATTTATAACTCTACCGAAAAATTGATATTTTAATTTCCCGGATTACACACACACACACACACACACACACACACACACACACACACACATACATATATATATATATATATATATATATATATATATATATATATATATATATATATGTTTGTGTGTCTAATTTTCTTTGCTTAATGTAAATGAAATTTACTTAAAACTAATAGCATCCAAAACTACAAAACATTGACAGTTTAAAAAAAATCTTTTTTTTTTTTTACTTACCTGTAATAGGAAAATATTTTTAATTTCATTTTTAAAACATAATCTCCTTCCACCTTTTTGAAATAGTAAGAGTAATTTAACTTCAATAATAAATCTTTTAAGAATTCGTTGGGATGAATTTAATATTTTAATTATGATTTTTTTCCCCCTCTGAAGATTAAAATTTAAATACCATTTCTTGATCTGTCTGCTTCGTTGTTAAAATTTTATTTTTACACACGGATTTTTTTTTTTTTTTTCTTTTAAATAGTTAATTTTCAAATTAATCTCTCAGGTTATTTATTTATTTGATTTATTGAAAGCCTCGAATATAAGATAAACATCAACCTGGTAAATCAGGTGTTTAACAATTTACCTGGTGGGCTTATATACTTACCAAAACCATGAATCCAGCTACATGAATAAAATGCGTAGGCTTTCTCTCTCTAGTCATTGACAATTAAATTATTTACCTGGATTTTTATTCATTTACTACTGGAAATATTAAAAGCTTTTAACATTGTCTTTCTTACATCACTAAATATTATAAACATTTCGTTTATTTAATCTAGGATTTTAAAGTATCAAAATGTCTCAGCTTTTGTTTAACAGGTACTTTTAGATTATTATTATTTTAAATTTCATATCAAAACGAATATTTTCACCTGAATAGAAGTAAATCTCTATCTTTTTATTGACATTTAACAAAGTTTTATATATAAAAAAAAATAATATTTTCATCTCGTTTGACAGGTATGTGTATAGGACAGCTTTTAATTTGAAAATACTTCCTCTCAAAATTACCTTTTTTTTTTTTTTCCTCAAGAAATTAATTTTTAGCTACAATCTCTTAAATGAATCATCAAAATCATTTATTTTCATTTTTCAACTATTTATCATTTTAAACAATTTTTAAAATGATATCAAAATTATTTTTTTTAAATCCTTGAAGAAAGTAGGTAGTAACAGGTACTTTTTAAATTAAAAAAAATTTTTCTTTTTAAAAACAGTTGACAGCATTATTTTAGCAGACAAAAGAGACACGTTTCTCTAGTTATCTAAAGAATTCCAAATCAGTTAAATGTAAAAAAAAATTATAGAAATACTTTAAAAGGATTTTTAGAAAAAGAATTTAGCACTATGGGTCTGGAAGGTATTTTTTTATCACATGATCACCTTAGTGTAAACGGTACAGAACACTGGGTACCTCATACTTCTGGCCTTGTGCCACAACTAATCTAAGCTTTGTAAATAATTACCGAAGAAGACAGTTTCCGATTTTAATTGTTTTTCCCTTTTTTATATATGGAGAAACAGTTACGAACATTCGTTTTACAAGTAAAAAAAAAAAAAAAAAAAAGATTGATTATTGAAATTCCAATACATTTTTATTGAATATAAGATGACCCATGAACCTGATGGTTTTCCGTTTTAACAGCGGCCCGTGATATTAACATTTTAAAGTTCCATTGTCAAGAATTTGGATGATGAAGAAATGGCTTCAGCGCGAGTACAGACCCCATAAAATTATCATTGAGTTACAAATTGAACTGGAAATAGCTTTATTCTCTCAAGTTAGAACTGTTTAAGTGAATTGCTCTAATAAGCGTCTCGCTATAACGTGCCGTTTTTACAAAGTAATGTTTTCATTCAAAACATCTAGTTTGAGTAAAGTTGTAAGCTCGGAAACAGATGACACCTTAATTTTTTTTTTCTCTTATATTTTTAAAAAACTTATATTAATTATTAAAGTGTATTTTTGAATTTTAACGATTTAAATATTCTTTATATTTTCGCTTTAAATATTTTTCTGGCACTGGGGAAAAAAAATTACCCGAAGATTTTTATCGACATGATACGAAGGGAAGAAATTAGATTTTAGAAAAATCTGACTCTTTTACTCTCTTGAAAAAATATATCTTTTTATGAAAATTTTTATCATGGATCTATCTATCTATCTATCTATCTATCTATCTATCTATCTATCTATCTATCTATCCCATTCTGTTCAGATATCTATCTATCTATCCCATTCTGTTCAGATATCTATCTATCTATCTCATTCTGTTCAGATATCTATCTATCTATCTCATTCTGTTCAGATATCTATCTATCTATCTCATTCTGTTCAGATATCTATCTATCTATCTCATTCTGTTCAGATATCTATCTATCTATCTCATTCTGTTCAGATATCTATCTATCTATCTATCTCATTCTGTTCAGATATCTATCTATCTATCTATCTATCTATCTATCTATCTATCTATCTATCTATCTCAGTCTGTTCGTATCTATCTATCTATCTATCTATCTATCTATCTATCTATCTATCTATCTATCTCAGTCTGTTCAGATATCTATCTATCTATCTATCTATCTCAGTCTGTTCGTATCTATCTATCTATCTATCTATCTATCTATCTATCTATCTATCTATCTATCCCATTCTGTTCAGATATCTATCCACACACACACACACACATTTAGCTTTAAATTTTAATCAAATTTAAAGCTAAAAGCGTTTTAAATCCGTAAAATATATCGTGCTCAATTTACGAAAGGCAGAGCTATATCACAATATAATTAAGATATAAAATAAGATAAAAACTAGTTTCACATTGTCTAGCTCGCTTGAGTTGTGAGTTTTATCCTGTTTTATACTTCATAAATACTAATTATATATATATATATATATATATATATATATATATATATATATTCACGTGTTATTTTGGCTCTGTGGAGCATCGGCCACATGTAAGTCAGTCGTGAATTTTTTACTCGTTTAGATGAAAATAATGATATTGCTCTGGGTTTTGTGAATGGAGCACTGTATTTTAGTGATTTTAAAACATTTTTAGTTTTAAATTTAAATTAAACACTCGCATATAATACAGCAAAAACGGCACGTCAGTGCGGGATTTTATTACTTAAAATTCCTCTAGCGAATAAAGCATTTTCCAGTTCTTTTAGCAAATGAAAGCTAATTTTCTGGGGACTGTGTTAGCGCTGAATGTCGTTTTTAAAATCATTCTAATTCCTGAACTGAGGGAAAAAAAACCTATGAAATGCTAAAAAAACCTTTATTTCTTTCGACAAGTAGGGTATGATGGACTGCCCTCAAAACAGGAACCCAAAGGTTTTATGAGGTCGTCTAGACAAATCTTTAACGGTTTTTTTTTTTTAATTCTCCGATATTGCATTCGATTTCTCATATTGTAATTGATTATGGAAGTCGTTTAAGAACATCTAAAAAAATTTCGATCGATTTAAAAAATTTGAAAACATTAAAAAAAATAACTTTTGTTATTGTCAAAAATCAATTTTCTCAACTTCGAATATCTCCCTCCTTCCCAAAACCAAAAAAATAATGTCTGATACTAATAATTTGTTAAGGCAACGAAATTAGATTTATTTTGGTCATGGCATTGTTTCAAAATAAGCACTCACGATAAATATAGTTATTTATAGATAAGACTATTTGTATACGGTGGTGTAATGGTTAAAGAGGTTACTGAGCAATCGTCGTTGACGATTTCTAATTTCAGTTTCGCTATTATGTTCACTTTTGGACTAATACCCTCGTGAAAGGCATAAAACTCCTTATTATTCCAGCTATTGGTTAAATAGTACTACTGATCTTCTACAAGGATGGCTTTATTGATATGCCATTAAACAAAGAAACAAGAAGCTAACGTAGCATGCAAAACTAGTGTCTTGGGTAAGACGCTTGCTTCTGATAAAAAGGTTTAACTTCTGGAGATCTGGGAAGTGTGGAGCACCAATATATTGTCATTACTTCCAGACCCACTCTAACTCGGAATGGTAGAATCTGTTCGGGTCCCATCATGGGTCAAATAGATCTGTGTGCAAACAAATAATTCTTCTATAGGAATAGTATTTGCGTAACATTTTGTGCTATCGCCTTGAGAAAGGTTTGAATTAACTTTTATACAGAAAGATATCTTGGTTTTGGAACAAAAATTAAAAAAAAAAAAACGTAATATAGATCCTATTTAAAATTTAATTTTACTATAAAAAGAGCAATATATGCCATTTCATTTTGGTATTGTCATCATTGTTTGCTAGATTATATAGTTCATATGTTTACCCTCACAAAATATCGCCCTAACGGTGGGGCTTAAGATTTGCTGCTGCTTTCTTTAGGGTATAACACTAAACTGCATTTGATAGTAAGGCTCTATTGCCTAATCTGCTGAGGCTGTAGAATACACCGACTACATTTCTGCTGAGGGGTAAGACCCCTCTCCCAACGCGTGTCCAGGATATGGCATGAAACCATTTGATGGCGAGGTTCCAGTAATGTTAGAGCTTTGGGGAATACAGAACACCCCTTCATTGCCATCGCTCCCAGGTCTACTCTGGCCCGTACTGGTAGTGCCTGATAGGGTCCTATCTATGGGTCAAATAAAACTAAACTGTGTACTTATGTTAAACTAAACTGCTTGAAATAGGACTGTTTTGACATTTAAACTGCGTACTTCTGCTAAACTGAATTGTTTGAAATGGAACTGTTTTTGACATTGAAACTGTACTTTTGCTAAAATGAATTGTTTGAAATGGAACTGTTTATTTGTATAAAAATGGGTTTGCCATCAAATAACCTGCAATGGCTGATGTGCCATAAAACCCAAACAAACAAGGCTCCAATTCTGGGGAGTCATTCCTTGGCCGAGTGGGTAGAGTGTTCGTCAATGTTCCGGGAGACCGGGGTTCAATCCCAGGTCAAGTCATACCAAAGACTTAAAAATGGTATTTGATACCCCCTTGCTTAACACTCAGCAATATAAGGTACGTATTAAGGGTAAAGTGGAACAATCCAGGGAAAGGAGTAGCGCCCTCCTTTACACCTCGGTGTAGTAGCTATTGAAAAGGGAGCCTTCTGGTCGCCCTCGACTAAAGGGAGACAACTATACTTACTGTAAAGTCCATTCTGACCCAGAGAGATAGTACTTGTCTCATCAGTCTGTTTGGAAATTCTTTGTATTAGTTGGTTATGTTTTAATGGCATATCAAACTTTGTAATTTATCAAATGTTTTTATTTGTATGTGATTTGTGCACGAATAGTTTGTTGGTAACATTATTTTAAACAAGCTAAAGCTCATTTATTTCTATACAGTTAAATGATAGGAAGTATTGCTATTGTAGTGGTTGTATGTAATTTGGTTCTTTCAGTAGATGTGCATTCATCATGACGTGCGGCTGGCACGGATATCCTTGAGCCTCTCTCTCCACGTCTCCCTATCATTCACCGCCTTCGGCAGGTCTTCGGGGTTACATCCCGTATCATCTCATAGCTGCTGTATGAATGTTCGAGCTGGTCGTCCTGCTTTTGATTGGCCATATGCGGGGGTCCACAGGAGCATATCACTTACGATCTCGTCTTTGCTTCTCCAGCAGTGTCCGGCATGTCTGGTTCGTCTAGCTTGTATAGTTTTCGTGATAGGTGCATTCATACTTTACGGGTATTGCTCTCTTAATTATTCCCACCACAAAGACAACACAAAACTTTACAATCGCGTGAAAGAAATGAAATAGAACACAATGAACATTAAACAAACAATTTAATATGCATATAACAGAATATGAAAACAAACAAAATACATGATGTGTAAATGGCCTTTTGGAAAATAAAGTTTGGCAAGAAGAAAATAAATTTGTTTAAAGATGTGTGTATGTTCATGTTAACGGAGTCCGTAAATAAGTTGTTCTTACTTACATTAAGTTCATAGCGGGTTTTATGATTGTGGCGACAGCGTCTCGCGTTGAAGATAGAAAAGTTTGTCGGGTTTTTCTTTTGAATGTGATTCTCGGCCATCTGAAGAGAGGTCATGAACTTTAGTTGAGGAAGGAAAGGAATTTGCCGGACATAGTATCGGCAACTGCTTTACTGGCTTAGTGGCTTGTTTTCGTCTGTGTGTAAGCTTTGTTTGTGTTTATTTATATCCTACAGGTGGATCAAAGAATCGTCCTAAAATTTTGGCGCGTAGACATTTATTGACCAATCAGATTTGTATTTTACTATTTTATTTTCGAGCCTAAATATTTTCCGTTAGTTCACTTCCGATCCTATTTTTCTAGAATGTTCTATTCTATGTTTTTAACTGATTGGTGGAAAAATATAAAAATGTAAATTAAATGCTAATACAGTTTTGATCCTAAATTTCTAGAATGTTCTTAAGTATGTTTTTATTGCTTATTTTAAGACTGAAAAAATGTGTATGTCATACTATCTAAGTCTAATAGTTCTATTTTCACAGTTAAATGGTTCCAAGTATTGCTATTTAACACTCATAATTCTATTCAACATTATTTGTTTGTTTGCACACAGTTAAATCGTTTCAAGTATTGCTATGTAATACTAATGACTCAACAGTCATTTGTTTGCGCACAGTTAAATGGTTTCAAGTATAGTAAATGATTGAATTGTTATGTTTGACCTATAGATGGACTTCTAACAGGGTCAGAGTGGACCTGACAGTAATAGCAATGAAGGGGTACTCCACATTCCGTGAAGACCCAAGACTAGAGCCTTACCATTAAATAGTTTAGGGTGATAGTTAGGACATTTGTTGGTTAGTGTGGTGATCTTACCCCTCTGCAGAGATGCAGTTGGCTAATTCTACAGCTTCAGCCGACTAGGCATTATTTGTATAAGAGTGACGATATATGACGGCGATGCAAAAAAAAAAAAAAAAAAAAAAATTAAAAGAAAAAAGACGTTTAAGAAACAACTATATAAAAATATAAATGTACACGATTCTCTAACCTTTCATCATAAACCAACCCCAGACAGGTTGACATACGTGGTGCATTCAATACGTTTCCACACTTTTTTTTTTTTTTTTGTACAGGCATTTAAAATTGTCGTAGACTCTTGAAAATTCACTATGTTATTGCTATACATCTTATGAGATGACTGACCAATTTTTATGATTTCAGCTTCATATGAACTGCTACTGCAGCAATTGGAACACACCCTACTAAAACCTGATTGTCACAGCTGGTGAATTTCAAAAATGCAATCTAGACGTGAGGAAGAACGATATGCAATAAAATTCTGTATTAAACTTGGAAAAAATGTCACAGAAGCGTATGGACTGCTTTTGGAGCAACTTGCATGAATCGAGCATCAGTTTTTGAGTGGCATAAGAGATTCAAGGAAGGCAAGGAGTCTGTGAGGAATGATAAGAGGTGTGGGAGGAGTAGGAAGTCAATACACCAGAGTTGATTGGCCAAAGGGTTAGGCTTACGATATTGAGGTTTTAAGAGAGTTCAGGAAGAGATTCCTAGGGAAGAGACCAGCACTTTTCAAATTGGGTCAGTGGCATTTCCACCAGGACAATTCACCAGTCCACAACTCCATCCTTGTCACAGACTATTTGACTAAGATGGGCATCAAGACAGTTCCTCACCCTCCCTATAGTCCAGACATTGCTCCCTGTGACTTTTGGTTATCCCCTTTGCTCAGAGGCTGTCGTTATGAGACAATTGAGGAGATGAAAGAGGCTGTGACGAAGGTCATTGACACGCTCACAAAAGGGGACTTTCATGGGGCCTTCCAGAAGTTGTTGGAACGGTACATTGCAGCCGGGGGAGATTACTTCAAAGGGGACTAGAGTTTCATGTGTGTACTATCAATAAAAGTGCCCATACGAAAAAAGTCTGGAAACTTATTTAATGATCCTCGTACCGTTATGATCAATCATTGCTTGTATAGACTTTTATTTATTCATTTAAAAACCCTTTTTAATGAAAGAGTGTTTCCTGAAAAGGACTTTTTTATTTTAATAATAATCAAACCTATAACTGCTTAAAAAAATTATAATGTGACTTAATTTATGAAAAATAAAATAAAATAAATTGGGCAGTTACTTATCCCGAAAAATTTCGCTTTGGATATATTTTTACCCTTAAACATCTCGTTCATCGATTTGTTTATGTATGCCAAATATTTCTGGAAAATATGGTATCGATCACCTTCTCGTCTAAGAGTCGCCAAATCTTTTAGACCATCGACCCCCACCTTCAAAGAATTCGTGATCCCTCACCTGACCCCCAGGTATCTACAAGAGATAAATAAAATCGGTAGACATGCAGTTTCCACATGGATTAGTGAGGGGTGGAGACTGCATACCAAACCCCTGCAAGATTCTTCTTCTATGCTACCCCCCTCCCATCGTCCGCAAATATCACTCTTGTTATATAGGGACCTAAAAGAGTGAAAAATATTCATTGTCGTAGAAAACTCGAAAATATTGCATTCCGGAATTCTACGTAAAATTGTTATAATGGTTAGCGAGCTAGATTAACAGAGCTTTGATAGTGAATTCGATTCTCACTGGGTACTCCATACGTATAGCCTTGTACCGCCGCAACTAATCTAAGCTTGGTAAATAACTATCTATAAAAAATCAGAATACTTCATGTGGTGTAATGGTTTGTAAACTAGATTAACAGACCAGTTTTAGCGAATTCGATTCTCATTGGGTGCCCTATACTGCTGGCTCGCTGGCGCAGTTAATCTAAGCTGTTTTCTTCTTCTTTCCTCATTCATTCCTTTTTTTTTTGTTTTCTTATTAATTTTCTTTCTTCTTTTCTCATTCCTTTTTCTGTTACTTTCTCATTCATTCATTTTCTTTCTTTTCTCATTCATTTTCTCTTACTTCCTCATTCATTCATTTTTTCTTCTTTTCTCATTCATTTTTTCTTCTTTCCTCATTCATTCCTTTTTTTTCTTTTCTTATTAATTTTCTTTCTTCTTTTCTCATTCCTTTTTCTCTTACTTCCTCATTCATTCATTTTTTCTTCTTTTCTCATTCATTTTTTCTTTTCTCATTCATTTTCTTTTACTTCCTCATTCATTCATTTTTTCTTTTCTCATTTTCTTCTTTTTTCCTCATTTTCTTCTTTTTTCTCATTCATTTTCTTTCTTCCTTTTTGATTCATTTTCTTTCTTCTTTTTTGATTCATTTTCTTCTTTTTTGATTCATTTTCTTCTTTTTTGATTCATTTTCTTTCTTCTTTTTTCCTCATTCCTTTTCTTTCTTCTTTTTTCCTCATTCCTTTTCTTTCTTCTTTTTTCCTCATTCCTTTTCTTTCTTCTTTTTTCCTCATTCCTTTTCTTTCTTCTTTTTTCCTCATTCCTTTTCTTTCTTCTTTTTTCCTCATTCCTTTTCTTTCTTCTTTTTTCCTCTCCTCATTCCTTTTCTTTCTTTCTTTCTTTTCCCATTTCTTTTCTTTCTTTCTTTCTTTTCCCATTTCTTTTCTTTCTTTCTTTCTTTTCCCATTCCTTTTCTTTCTTTCTTTCTTTTCCCATTCCTTTTCTTTCTTTCTTTCTTTTCCCATTCCTTTTCTTTCTTTCTTTCTTTTCCCATTCCTTTTCTTTCTTTCTTTCTTTTCCCATTCCTTTTCTTTCTTTCTTTCTTTCTTTCTTTCTTTCTTTTCCCTTTTCTTTCTTTCTTTCTTTTCCCTTTTCTTTCTTTCTTTCTTTCTTTTCCCTTTTCTTTCTTTCTTTCTTTCTTTTCCCTTTTCTTTCTTTCTTTCTTTCTTTCTTTTCCCTTTTCTTTCTTTCTTTCTTTCTTTCTTTCTTTTCCCATTCCTTTTCTTTCTTTCTTTCTTTCTTTTCCCATTTTTTTCTTTCTTTCTTTCTCTTCCCAATTTCTTTCTTTCTTTCTTTTCCCATTCCTTTTCTTTCTTTCTTTCTTTCTTTCTTTTCCCATTCCTTTTCTTTCTTTCTTTCTTTCTTTTCCCATTCCTTTTCTTTCTTTCTTTCTTTTCCCATTCCTTTTCTTTCTTTCTTTCTTTTCCCATTCCTTTTCTTTCTTTCTTTCTTTTCCCATTCCTTTTCTTTCTTTCTTTCTTTTCCCATTCCTTTTCTTTCTTTCTTTCTTTTCCCATTCCTTTTCTTTCTTTCTTTCTTTTCCCATTCCTTTTCTTTCTTTCTTTCTTTTCCCATTCCTTTTCTTTCTTTCTTTCTTTCTTTTCCCATTCCTTTTCTTTCTTTCTTTCTTTCTTTTCCCATTCCTTTTCTTTCTTTCTTTCTTTCTTTTCCCATTCCTTTTCTTTCTTTCTTTTCCCATTCCTTTTCTTTCTTTCTTTTCCCATTCCTTTTCTTTCTTTCTTTCTTTTCCCATTCCTTTTCTTTCTTTCTTTCTTTTCCCATTCCTTTTCTTTCTTTCTTTCTTTCTTTTCCCATTCCTTTCTTTTCTTTCTTTCTTACTTTTCCCATTCCTTTCTTTTCTTTCTTTCTTACTTTTCCCGTTCCTTTCTTTTCTTTCTTTCTTTCTTTCTTTTCCCATTTCTTTTCTTTCTTTTTTCATTCATTTTCTTTTACCTCCTCATTCATTAATTTTCTTTCTTCATTGATATCTTTTTTGGGGTGTGAGTCTTTGTGTTATAATGCCTAAAGTAAACAAGTTCAAACTCCAGTTGTGCTATTGCATTCACTTTTGGACTAATACCCTTGGGAAATATATGAACCCTTTTTTTCACCCACCATCTATGGGTTAAATTGTATCACTACTGTTCTTCTACAAGAATGGTTTTGGCATTAAATAACCCATGAAAGTTGATATGCCATTAACTAAAGAAACCAAGCCATTCCTTTTCTTTCTTCATAGAAAAAGAAAATGATGAAAATGTTATTGATGATCTTCTGGCCTAAAATCGATAAAAAAAAATACTTAGTCACACAGAATTGAAAAAGACATTTTTGGCAAGAAGTCTGGTTGGTTACAATAAATAAAAATGATTATCTCAAAAACTCATGATTACGTTTTATTCAAGATTTTCGACATCTTGAATAAGACACTGCCACATAGATCAGAAACTATAGCCATTTTTTCCCAGTATAAATCGGTAAAATAAAAAACGTCTCCCACATTGCCGTCTCATCGATGAGGCCTAGAATATACTGACTGAAACCCCCTACAGAAGGATAAGATTTCTTCACCTTCCCCCAAGAAAGGATCTGATGGTGAGGCTTCAGTTCTGTAAATCTGGGGAGGATGGAGTACCCTTTCATTGCTATTACTCCCAGGTCAACTCTGACCTGGATAGGTTGTACTTGTTTGGATCCCATCTATGGGTCAAATAGATTTGTTTAAAAATTATCTGTATTCGAATGGACCGTATGCAACACCCCTCAAAAAACAAACTCTCGAGAAACAAGCGGAGGAAGTGAGTTCGAACTTCAGTCTTTCTATTACATTCACTTTCAGACTATGACCCTTAGGAAAGGTATAAACCCCCTTATCCCACAGCTATAGTTTAAATAGTATCACTACTGTTTTTTTTACAAGGATGGCTTGGGAATTTAATAATTTACGAAAGTTGATATGCCATTAGGTTAGTTTGGGTTTTATGGCATAGCAAATCCTGTTTTATATACATTAAATATATGATTTATAAACACATTTTGTAGATATGCACTATTAAATATCAAACAGTTCTATTTCTAACAATTCAATTTAGTATAAGTCATTTGTTTCCACTCAGTTTAAATGTCAAACAGTTCTATTTGACTCATAGCTAAGACCCTATCAGGTGCCATCACTCCGGGCCAGAGTGGACCTGGGAGTGATGGCAATGAAGGGGTACTCTACATTCCCCAAAACTCCAGCATTACTGGAGCCTCACCATCAGATTGTTTAGCATCATATCTAGGGCACTCCTTGGGGGGGATCCTTATCCCTCTGCGAATATGCAGTCGGTGTTTTCTTTAACCCCAGCCATTAAACAAATAAAATCTTGTTTTAATTTCGAGTTTTACTATTTACCCATCATCATATCATGCTGCTAGCACGGATATCCCTGACCCTCTCTCGCCACTTCTCCCTATCATTCATCGCCTCTTGTAGGTCTTCAGGGCTACATCCTGTATCCTCACATAGCTGCTGAGTGTATGTTCGAGCTGGTCGTCCTGCCTTTGGTCGCCCATATGTGGGGGTCCATAGGAGTACATCACTTATAAGCTCATCCCTGTTTCTCCAGCAGTGTCCTGGATGTCTGGTTCGTCTAACTTGGATAGTTTTCATGATGGAAGGCAGGTGGCCGTATAGTTGGTGTCTTGTGGGGTGTTGCCACCAGGACTTGTTCAGTATTGCTCGCAGCATTCTTGTGTAATTGCTGTCTAGCTTCTTCTCCAGCTGTTTAGTTAGCATCCAAGTAGTATCGATATGACCACTGCCTGGAAGAAACTGCGTTTGATTTTATTGGTCAGGTCTGATTTCCATATGATCGATAGCCTATCAATAGTCCTGTTGATGTCCTTTTTGGTTGATGAGACGCTGCTTCCTAGGTAGGTGAATTTGTCTAAAAAAAATTTACCCATAGTTGGGGCGAAAACTGTTAGTCACATCTATGAATCAAATTGATCTGTTTGAAAATTATTTGTATTTACTCGGAATACTTGAATCTATAAAACTAAATTATTTGTATTAAGGATAGTTGAAGCTATTGTTTACTTAGAAATATTATGAGTTACTTGAAACTATGTGGAAAAAAAAGATTATTATTAAATTGAAATAATTACTTGAAACCTTATAATTATTAATATTTGATAGAAATACTTGAAACCATTTGCCCAGTCAGCTGAGGCTGTAGAAGACACCGACTGCCTTTCTGTGCTCCTGGATATGACACTAAACAATCGGATGGTGAGGTTCCAGGAGCTTTGAGGAATGTGGTGTATCCTTTCATTGCCATAGCTCCCAGGTCCACTCTGACCGGGAGTGGTAGCACCTGGTAGGGTCCTATCTATGTGTCAAATAGAACTAAACTGCATACCTAGGCTAAACTAAATTGCTTGAAATAGAATTGTTTTGACATTTAAATTACGTACTTATGCTAAGCTGAATTGTTTAAAATGGAACTGTTTTTGTATACTTAACTGAATTGTTTGAAATAGAACTGTTTTGACATATAACTGTGTGTAAACAAAAATTATTCTAAACTGAATTGTTTTAATTAGAACTGTTTCACTAAACTGAATAGCTTGAAATAGAAATGTTTTTGAAAAACTGTCTACTTAGGCTGAATTTTTAAAAATAAAACTGTTTATTTGTATAAAAATAGATTTGGCATTAAATAACCTACAAAGGTTGATATGCCATAAAACCCATACATACACACAAACTTGAAACTACACAATTGTGCACAATGTAATGGTTAACTAGCAAGTTCGAGCCTCATTAGGCGCTCCATTCATTTGGTCTTGCGTCACATCTAAGCAAAAGAAAAAAAAAAAGCTTAGAAAATCAACAACCTTGTGTCAAGGCCTGTCTGGTGGGAGGCTGAGATAAACAACCATACAATTGTGTGAAAATTATTTGTGTTAGATAGGAATACTTGAAATATAAATGTGTGCAAAAACTTCTCCAGAAACATCATCACAAAAATGTAAGTATGAACATACAATGAATGCAATTCTCTAATCTTTAGGCATAAAATAAGCCGAGACGGTTTAACATGCCGTCAGAATCAATCAGTTAACAATTATCCCTTTTTTTAAATGGGCGATCTGGATCCGTCTTCGAATAATTACGTACTGTAACTTTTTTTTTTTTCTATTAAACAATATATAACAATTTCTCTGATTTAAAAAAAAATATATATACATCTACGCCAGTGAACATATTGTTTCATCTTAAAAGATACAGTAAGTTTGTGTTGCAAGCTTACAGATTACTCAGAGATGTCTGTAATGTTGGAAAATACTTTCAAATAATCTAACTCGGCAAGTAGTTAATCCCATTATTACTGTAGATTAGTCGACTGCAAACCCTCTCTTTAACAAGCTAACGTCAAAGACAGCAGTTGTTAAAACCGAGTTTTTTTTCCCCATATACCAGTGAGGGATTGAACTTGAGTGGTCAGATGTCCATCTTAAGCTGGACCTGTTTTGATCTTCACATCTTCTCACAATGGTTACAAGCTTTCTCCTGCCACTCAATGACTCCACATAGAATAGCTCATTACGCATTGTAGAGGGGTGTTCAAATACGACATTCCACTTCACTCGGGTCTAAATTACGAGGTCGGGCATGCCCTGTCTCTAAGCCTGCCGAGAGCAGATAATATTAAGACCTGTGTGCTTATTTACCCCTTGAATAGATGCCGAAAAGAAAGACTAACTTTAATCATGAATGGAACTACCACTTCACCATTAACAGGTGTGTCACAAAGTCAATTTTTTAAAGTCAAGTAAAGCTGATTTTAATTCAGTTTCCTTCTCCTAGACTGGTTGCCTAATTAAGGCGAAAGAAGTGAGTTTCCCCTACTATTAACTCATACGTTTATTTTAATGTGTACTGTACTAAGCTAAGCTAAGCTGGAGGGAGAATAGTTGTATTTATATCTTGCTTCCAGTTGCCTATGGCGCCTAATATGAGGAGACGCCTGTTGTAAATCTCAGACAGCAGGATTTTCCAAATACATAGGAAAATATAGAAAAGAATAAAAACAGTTAAAATAAGGGACCTGTCTGTCATAGTATTTACTTATAGCCAGGGAGTGGATGAGAGGAGAACATAGATTTATGCCTTTCCAAGGATCAGCAGTTCAAAGCGAAATACTAATAGCTTCATCCAGAATTTCAATTCGGATAGCTGATTCCATTTCCTTTGACGATAACCGTTATGCTAATAGTGTCCCCCCCCCAAAGAAAGAAGGCAATAAAATTAATCTGAAGGCCAAATGGGATAATAATAATCTATTCTAGTGCTTGCATCTAGCTGCGACATAATGCATGTACACGTAGGCACGAGTATATATGCAAAACATGTGTATATATATATATATAAACCGAGGTGCTTACGATAAGTTTCCAGACTTTTTTCGTATGGGCATTTAAAATTGTCGTAGACTCTTGAAAATTCACTCTAGTGGGGAATCATGCACAGATGAAAATTCATGCATGACCATTAAAAAATTCATGGTCCTGTCAGTATTTCTCTTTGGGAGTACTTCAGGTACTGATCAA
This sequence comes from Sepioteuthis lessoniana, assembly GCA_963585895.1. NCBI lineage: Eukaryota > Metazoa > Mollusca > Cephalopoda > Myopsida > Loliginidae > Sepioteuthis > Sepioteuthis lessoniana. The sequence continues at coordinate 17,241 of CAUZXS010004536.1, read as the reverse complement.
TGCAGTTAGCCCTGCTCTACAGGTAATGCTTCGGTGGGAGAAGGCCCCCCCCCTTGAATGAAGCTAAGATTAGTTTTTTTCACTCATCTGGAATGTGGGATAGTAGTAATTCCTTTATCTTTTGGTTCCATTCTTTATCTGTTTTGTGTTATCTTAATTTGCTGTGACGAAACAAGAAAGCTTGATCAACAAGTGTTTTGACTCACCTGGTAAAGGTGTGTTTTTTCTTCTTTTTTTTTTTTTTTTTAATTACAGCGTTTAAACGTAGAATTAGATCCTTGAGATGAACTACGCTTTTTTTAAAACACTTTACACCTGACGATGGAGTCTTTTAATAAAATTTAAAAGAGAAAAAAAAGATTTTTAAATAGTTAGAATTTTAATGTAAATGCATGAACGTTCCTGATGTATGGGAATTAAATTAACTATTTGCTCTCTCTCTCTTGGTTTCAGATTTGTTCTCTTTGATCTCTCTCTCTCTCTTCCTATTTTGTTCTCTTTCTCTCTTCATTTCTTGCTTTTCCCTTTTTATTCCTTCCTTTTCCTCATCTATCTCTCTCTCTTTCTCTGTTCTCTCCTTTTCTGCATCTCTCTCTTTCTCTTTCATCTTTTTCCGTTCTCTCCTTCATCTCTCTTTTTCTGTTCTCTCCTTCATCACTCTCTCTGTTCTCTCCTTCATCACTCTCTCTCTGTTCTCTCCTTCATCACTCTCTCTCTGTTCTCTCCTTCATCACTCTCTCTCTCTCTGTTCTCTCCTTCATCACTCTTTCTCTGTTCTCTCCTTCATCACTCTTTCTCTGTTCTCTCCTTCATCACTCTCTCTCTGTTCTCTCCTTCATCACTCTCTCTCTGTTCTCTCCTTCACCTCTCTTTCTCTGTTCTCTCCTTCACCTCTCTTTCTCTGTTCTCTCCTTCATCACTCTCTTTTTCTCTCCTTCATCTCTCTGTCTCTGTTCTCTCCTTTTCTGCATCTCTCTTTTTCTCTTTCAGCTCTTTCTGTTCTCTCCTTCATCACTCTTTCTCTGTTCTCTCCTTCATCACTCTCTCTCTGTTCTCTCCTTCATCACTCTCTCTCTGTTCTCTACTTCATCACTCTCTCTGTTCTCTATTTCATCTCTCTCTCTCTCTGTTCTCTCCTTCATCTCTCTATCCATTCTCCCTTTTTCTTCATTTCTCTCTTTCTCCATCTTTCTCTGTTCTCTGTTTTTCTTTTTCATCTTTCTCTCTCTCCCTCTTTGTTCTTTTTCTTCATTTCTCTCTTTCTCTGTTCGCTCTTTTTTTTTTTTTTTTTTGTCCAGACTCCAGATAGGTCATACAAGGATAACATACTCTTATTTACTTGAAGGAAAACAACAACCAATGTGTTATGCATGCCAGACTAAATACATCGTGAAGCACATTCTCATCAAATGTACCGACCTAGTCCATATTAGAAAAACCTTCTATAGTGCAAACAATATGAAGGAACTGTTCCAAAACACTGAAATAAATAATGTGATATTATTTCTAAGAACAGTGAAGTTATACACAAAAATCTAAAGAAATTTACAATAAGACCAAATTACTTCTATAAACCCTTTCTTTACTAGATATATTCTAACAAACTGATCCCTTCCCCAACCTGTTTCACAGGGTTTTTTTTTAATCATGATTCCCTACAAATAAACTCCTTATAAAAAACAAATAACCAACTAATTATCTAAAGTTTATCATTAATTCCCTAGACTTCTCCTTTGAATTTCTTTTCAGACTTATTTTCCTTAACTTGATTCGGCATTAAATGACTGATGAGGTTGATATACTGTAAAACAAAACAAACACTTTTTTTTCCATCTCTCCCTCTCTCCCTCTCTCTTCTTTTTCTCTTGCTGTTATCTCTGTTCTCTTTTTTCTTTATCTCTCTACTCTCTCTCTATTCTTTCCATTTCACTCTCTTTCCTTCTATTCTTATTATTTCTTTTTCTGTTCTCTCTCTTGCCTTTTCTGTTCTCTCTCTTGCCTTTTCTGTTCTCTCTCTTGCCTTTTCTGTTCTCTCTCTTGCCTTTTCTGTTCTCTCTCTTGCCTTTTCTGTTCTCTCTCTTTCCTTTTCTTTCTTTTTCCTTTTCTTTCTCTCCTTCCTTTTCTTTCTTTCTTTCCTTTTCTTTCTTTCTCTCTCATCAAAACCGTAAACAAATGTCAATCTACACATGAATAATCCTCTCATTTACAAGTGCTTTTCTATTCCCATAGATAATAATTGTTTTGATGGAGACAATCACAGTGACTGCAATATGAAAATTCATTTATTTCATTTCTTTTCCTTTTGTAACTGATGCCTCCACAGTCGCTCTTGTCACATACATTTCATCTGGTGATGTGTAGACAAATTGTCAAAAATTGTTTTTCCACACTGTTTATTCTAAAAATAAATAAAATAATACACAAGGCTGGGTCAATTAGTAGGAGTCTCCATTTCTGAAAGTCTGGCAGGGAGTGTGGATTCTCCATTTCTGAAAGTCTGGTGGGGAGTGTGGATTCTCCATTTCTGAAAGTCTGGCGGGGAGTGTGGATTCTCCATTTCTGAAAGTCTGGCGGGGAGTGTGGATTCTCCATTTCTGAAAGTCTGGCAGGGAGTGTGGATTCTCCATTTCCAAAAGTCTGGCAGGAAGTGTGGAGTCTCCATTTCTGAAATTCTGGTGGGTAGTGCGGAGTACCCCTTCATTGCCATTACTCCCAGGTCCACTTAGACCAGGAGTGGTAGTACCTGTTAGACTCTCATCTATAGGTCAAATAGAACCAGTGTCCATATGACATTAAACTGCATCTGATTGTGAGGTTCCAATCCATTGCCATTAATCCCAGGTCCACTTTGACCCAAAGTGGTAATACTTGTTAGGGTCCCATTTATCAGTCAAATACGTCATTTAAAAATTATTTGTACTTGATAGGAATGTGTGCAAAAAATTGAAAACAAAAAAAAAAAACTCTGAAGAAACAACTACAAAAAAAGTTAAATGAAAGTGATTCCTTAACCTCTGGGCATAAAATAACCAGAGATAGTTTAATATGCCACTAAAATCAATCAATTATCAGGATGGTGAATATAAGTATTACACTTCTATCTCATTTTGGTGGTAAGTCTTCACTTCTAAAGTTCTAGGGAGTGTAGAGTACCTCTTCATTGCCATTACTCCCAGGTCCACTCTGACCTAGTGGGGTAGTACCTATTAGGACCCCATCTATGTTGACCCAGAGACGTAAGACTCCCCTAATAAGTGTCCTGGATATGACACTAAACTATCTGATGGTGGTGCTCCAATAATGATATAGCTTTAGAGAATGCAGAGTACCCCTTCATTGCCATTACTTCCAAGTCCACTCTGGCTAGGAGTGGTAGCTCCTCATTGGGTCTTATTTATGGGTCCTATCAAAGTTTGACATTCAAACTGTGTACTTCGGCTAAACTGAACTGTTAGAAATAGAACTGTTTGATCATTTAACTCTGTGTAAACAAATTTCTGGTGTTTAATTGAATTGTTAGTGATACATAGCAATACTTGAAAACATTAAACTGTGTGCTAACAAATGAGTATAATAATTTGTATTAGATAGAAATAAGTGAAACCATCTAACTGAGTCCCCAAAAATGAGCTCAGAAATCATATATTTAATGTGTGTATGTGTATATATATATATATATATATATATATATATCTTATTAAGAAAAACACAAACTGGTCACATTAGGATTATAAATTTATTTCCATCCTGTTATGTGTTTTTGATAAAATCAAAAAACCCCCAAAAAATTAACAGACTTCTTCAGATCTGATGGACCTATAATGTAATGTCTGTTACATTGAGCTCTTTATCAGAAAAATTTAAATGTTCACTCTTGAATAGTTTTTTTGTCCTGATGGAATTACTCCCAACTCCGGTTTAACTAGACCAAATAATTTTATATATATATATATATATATATATATATATATATGATTTGGCATTAAATAACCCACAATAGTTGATATGCCACCCAACCAAACCAATTCATATACAATTAATACATATGAATAAAGATGATTTGGCATTGAATAACCTACAGTGGTTGATGTGCCATAAAACCTAACCAAACCAAATCATATATATTTGATATATATGTATAAAGACGATTTGGCATTGAATAACCTACAATGGTTGACATGACATAAAACCCAAACAGTGGGTAGATTGTTCACCACTGGTCCAGGAGACTGGGGTTCAATTCCAGGTTGAGTCATACCAAAGACTCAAAAAATGGTACTTGATACCTCCTTGCTTAACACTCAGCATTATAAGGTACATATCAAGGGTAAAGTGGAACAATCTAGGGAAAGGAGAAGTATCCTCTCCTTCACCTCGGTGTAGTAACTAATGAAAAGGGAGCCTTCAGGGTACCCTTGACTACAGTTGACAACTTTACTTTTACTTTACATATGTATAAAGAGGATTTGACATATATATGATTTAGCATTAAATAACCTACAATAGTTTATGTGCCATAAAACCAAACCAAACCAAATCGTATATATTCAATATATATGTATAAAGAGGATTTGGCATTAAATAACCTACAATGGTTGATATGCCATAAAACCCAACCAAATCATATATATTTAATATATATGTATAAAGTGGATTTGACATTAAATAACCTACAATGGTTGATATGCCATAAAACCATAGCATGCTATACCCATCTAATCATCATCTCATCATGCCATCAGCATGGATACCCCTGACCCTTTCTCGCCACCTCTCCCTATCATTCATTGCTTTCGGCAGGTCCTCAGGGCTACACCCCGTATCCTCACAGAGCTGCTGTATGTAGGTTTGAGCTGGTCGTCCTGCTTTTGCTCGGCCATGTGAAGGGGTCCATAGGAGTATATCACTTATGAGCTCGTCCCTACTTCTCCAGCAGTGTCCTGCATGTCTGGTTCATCTAATTTGGATAGTTTTCGTGATGGTTGGTAGATAGCTGTACAGCTGCTGCTTAGTGGGGTGCCGCCTCCAGGACCTGTTCAATATTGCTTGCAGAATTTTTGTGCAGTTGCTGTCAAGCCTTTTCTCCAGCCATTTAGTTAGCGTCCATGTAGTGCATCCATATAGCAGTATCGACACGATTGCTGCTTGGGAGAAACTGCGTTTCATTTTATCAGTCAGATCTGACTTCCAAATGACCGATAGCCATTTGATAGAACTGGGGGGCTGTCCCAATGGTATGGTGGCTAAGGTGCTTTACTGTGAGTTCAAACTCCAGTTGTTCAATCACATTCTATTTCAGACCCTTGCAAAATATATGAACCTCCTTATCTTCCAACTATTGGCTGAATTCTACCACTACTGTTCTTTTACAAGGCTGACATTAGCATTAAATAATCAGCGAAGGTGGATATGCCATTAAATAAAAAAAATCGATTGGACCAAATACAAAAAAAACACCATCAAGAAAACAACTAAATTAGAAATATGAATATACAATGAATGCAATTCCCTAACCTTGTGAAGCTTGAAATAACTGAATATTGTTCAGAGTTTGTGTTGAAGAGTAGCAGTATTTGAGTGATTGGAAGATACTTAGCGGAGCACAGATGAAGATGAAGGGTAAAGTAACTCTTTCATTTTTAACCAAAACTTCTTTGAATTAGTGGGTATATGGTTGGCATCAAATACGGCCTGAAATTCAGGGATTTTGGAAGCAGTCTATTTGTTGGTTCTTGTAGATTGAACATCATATTTACCTTCACAGGAAGACTGTGATTAGCGTTCAGTCACCAGACAAAAAAAAAGACAGTGTAACCGAATGAACTCTGTAGCAACTTTATTTATTCTCCGTCCCACCACTGGACAAGTATGGCACTAGGCCTTTTTTAAAGTGGGTCCAGCTGCAGGGTCGCAGCCCACATGCGTCCAGCAAAATCCAAAAATACCTTTGGCCCCATTGGCATTTCCCTGATGGGGGTGCCTCAGATGCCAGGAAACAAAACAGCAAACAATTGGTTTGGTTACCTCTGTAGCAAAGTGTTCAGTATATATGGATAAAAATATACACACAAAAACCATCAGCCAAGCAAAAGCCAAGAAATGAGACCTTCCATTGTGCAATAATGGAACGTTCTTCGTGGTATAAGTGCTAGTGCCTTTTCAAGTTCACCAATTGTTTGCTGTTTTGTTTGCTGGCGTCTGAGGTGCCCCCATTGGGGGAATGCTGATGGGGCTGAAGGTATTTTTAGATTTTGCCGGATATGTGTGGGCTGCAGCCCTGCGTCCGGACCCACTTTAAAGAAGGCCTTGTGCTGTACTTGTCCGGTGGTGGAACGGAGAACAAGTTCTCTGAACCAAACCATGTTGCTCAACAACAGTTCACCATTCAGCGAAAATTCTACCGCTCTGTATTTTTTTTGGTATGCTAACTGGCTGCCACTCAACTGGCTCCAGTCGCCAGCTGGGACTGCCATTGCTACGAGTGTCTTAATGCTTCTGTTTTAGTTGTATTTCTGCTTGTTATTTATGGTCTCTAAGGGAAAAAGTAGACTCAGTGGAACTGTCTCTGAAAATGTATTTTCCAACCCTTTGATTGACTAAAAAATATTTGCTTATCTTTTGAGACAAAAAGGGGTTCTGGATATGACATTAAACTGTATCCAGTAGTGAAACTCCAGTTCTGGTACACCCCTTTATTGCCATTTATTACCAGGTCAATTCTGATGCTGGGTGGTTATACCTGTTAGGGTCCCATCTATGGGTCAAATAGATCTGTTTGAAAATTGTTTGTATTAGATAGGAATACTTGAAACCACTTAACTATGCACAAACAAATTATCATTGTCATTTAAAATAATTGTTAATATTAGATAGGGATACTTCATTATCATCATCAAGTCATACTGGTAGCATGGATTTCTTTGATAATCTCCCTCTCCATCTGTCCCTGTCGTCCATTGTTCCTGGCAGGTTTTTCAAACTACATCCTGTGTCTGCTCAGAGATGATGTAGAAAAGTATAGGGGTTGATAGAATATCACTTATAAGTTTGCTTTTGTTTCTTCAGCAGTGTCCCACATGGCTTGTTCATCTTACTTGGATGGTTTTAGAGATGGGAGGTAAGTGGCTGTACAGCTGTTGTTTCGTGGGGTGTTGCTTCCAAGATTTGTTCAATATAGCTCATAGCATTCTTGTGCAGTTTCCATCTAGCTTTTTCTCTATGCATTTTGTAAGTGTCCACGTGGTGCATCTATAGAGCAGTATTGATACAACCACTGCTTAGAAGAAATCCCGTTTTATTTCATTTCATATAATTGATAGCCTATCAATAGCAGTACCTGCCTTCACTGAGTGCATATTAACATCTCTTTCAGTAGATGAGATACTGCTGTCAACTATGTGAACTTGTCTACCAATTTCAGAGAACTGCCATTTAGAGTGGAGGTGGCTCCATCTCATTTAAAACACATGTAATCCATTTTGTTTGTGTTCATGTGGAGGCCAAGGCCTCCTACTGCCTATTCCTGGCTATGCAACAGGGAGTTGGCTTGGGTAGGTGTATTTGCAAGACGCACTATATCACCTGCGTAGTCAGTGTCCGTTAAAGTTTCTGTGGAATAATGTCTGCTTCTTATCTTTTTTTTCTTTTTAGCATAAAGCCATTTTCTTATATTAGATCTAACAATGTTTGAAGTACATAGTCATGAATAAGAATATTTGATACTATATAATTGTGTGCAAACAAATGATAATAGACTAATAAAAAAAAAAATGCAATCGAACTTTGAAAATATAGTCCTGATTGTAATCAAACATATAAATTGATCAAATTTTGGCATTAAATAACCCCTAAGGAGTTGATATACTTTAAAAACATTCTGAATTGTTATATTGGAATGCAAACCTCACAAAATAATCTATGCTGCAGATTAAACGAGAAATTTTTTCATTGTCTAAAAAAGACTATTTAAGTGTATTGCTCTAATAAAAATCTTGCTATGATATGATATTTTTGCTGGGTTAAAGTTACATACACACATGCACAAACATGATGATTTTTATGATATATATAGATTACATATGTGCCAAAGTTTTTAATATTGCTTTTATTAAAAACTATTCCTATTGGTGGAGCTTAGAATCAATTGACTTTAAAATCTGCAGAGAAGTAAGACACCCTCATCAAAAAATGGTGTTCTTGGTATTACACTAAACTGCATCTGATGGTAAAGCTCTTGTTCTGGAGCTTTGGGGAAGGTGGAGTACCCCTTCACTCCCATTATTCCCAGGTCCACTCTGGCCCAGAGTGGTAGCACCTGATAGGGTCCTATCTATGGGTCAAGTAGATCTGTTTAAAATCATTCAAATATGATAGGACAATGTACAATAAAAAAGTTCCTCTAAAGTGTAGATATGAATGTAAAAAGAATGCAATTCCCTAACCTCTTGGCATGAAATAACCCTAGATTGTTTGACATGCTGTTAAGAAAAAAGTCTTTTATGTATTTAGTCACTAGTCTTTCAAAACAAGACACTGGCAACTATTGCACATATCTGATATTAATTTAATGTTTGCAATCAATTTTACGTTTTTTATTATTAGACTATTTATTGAAAATCTTTGATTTTTCTTTTCTTTCTTTCATTTAAAACTTGTCTTTCAATAGTATCTTATTTGGAAGGTAAATTTTTCATTTTTTTTTTTTTTCCTCTTATTTTTATTCTTATAACTTGCAATCAATATTCTTAGCATTTAAAAGAACACTATTCTCTTTTTTTTATCTTTTAGAATATTTCAATATATTTTGGCTAAACCCAGACTTTTCTTTTATTTAAAAATACCTCTTCGTTGTCTGTTTCTCTCCACCCAAGGGCATTATACTATTTTCTCTTTAAATCTAATACCCAATAGAATTACCAGAGGATCAGTTTAAATATAGACAAAAAAACAAAATGTTTCTTAGTAATTAGCATGTGAGCCTTCCATCCAAAATATATAGGGTAGGTTATTTTGTTTAGTGGCACATCAACCTTTGTGGGTTATTTAATGCCAAATCTTGTTTTGTTGTGTGTATATATATATATATATATATATATATATATATATATATATATATATATATGATTAGTAGGCAAATAGCCTCTATAATAGTATCCTTCTATAATACACTTTGCACATAGCTGTTTAAAGTAAAGTTGGCGACTGTAGTCGAGGGCAACCAGAAGACTCCCGTTTCAATAGCTTCTACACCAAGGTGTAGGGGAAGGCGGTAGTCCTTTCCCTGGATTGCTCCACTTTATCCTCGATACGTACCTTTTATTGCTGAGTGTTAAGCAAGGAGGTATCAAGTACCATTTTTAAAGTCATTGGTATGACGTGACGTGGGATTGAACCCTGGTCTCCCAGGGCATTAGCGAACACTCTAACAATCACGCCAATAGTTTCAAATAACTAATAATGATAATTGTAAATGATCAATTGATAGGATCTAAACAGTTGTTACTTCTCTAGGTCAGACTTGGGTACTCCTCTTCTCCAAAGCTCCAGGATTGAAACCTCGCCATCAAATGGTTCATACCCTGGACTGTTTTTGCGAGGGGGCATCTTACCCCTTTGCAGAAGTGCAAGAGTGGTAAAATAATGTAAACACAATTTAAGATGGGCATGAAAATAGGTTTCTATTGTACTTTTTACAACCCCAATGTGGCTATATATATATATATATGATATTAAATACCCTTTTTCTCTTACTGAAACTTACTTATATCCTCTATCTTAGTCAGTGCCCTTGTCTTTCATTTGTTTCTGTGTCTGTTTTCTATTGTTGGCTGCCATCTTTGTTCTTATTGTTGCCTTGTGTTTTCTCTCAGGGTCTTGTTTATTGCTGTAGCCCAGTTGGTTAGGGCTATAGAATACACCAACTGCATCTCTGCAGAGGGGTGAGCCCTTCCCTAGTCAAATCACTCACTTTCTAACATGGCTGCCTTTTTTAATCTTCTTGATAAAAGCAAGCCAGCTATGCTTACCTCATGTAATGCAGCAGGTGAGTCGTTATGTGGTGCCAGGGTGACCTGCCCAAAACATTTGCATGAGGGGTGTCTATTCACCCATATATTCATCCAGTAAATGGAAATGGGAATCATTTTCTACTTGTGTGTCAGACCACTCACAAGTCAACCAATATTCATTATCCCCCTATGAATGTCCTAAATATAACATTGAACAATCTGATGGTGTGAGCGTCCAGTAATGCTGGAGTTTTGGGGAATGCAGTGTATCTGTTCATTTCCATCACTCCCAGGTCCACTCTGGCTCAGAGTGGTAGCACCTCATAGGGTCCTATCTATGAGTCAGAACTGTTTGACATTTAAACTGATTGCAAACAAATGTCTGATGCTAATTTGAATTGTTTAAAAAAGAAGTGTTTGATCATTTAACTGTGTGTAAACAAATGTCTAATGTTTAATTGAATTTTTAATGATAGATAGCAGTACTTGGAGCCATTTAATTTTATTGACATATGCTAAATCGAATTGTTAGAAATGGAACTGTTTGATCATTTAACTGTGTGTATCTACAAAATGTGTTTACAAATCATATATTTAATATATATAGGATTTGACAATAAATAACCAGCAAAGGTTGATACGCCATAAAAGCAAACCAAACCCACCTGTCTTAGTTCTTTTTTGCTTGGATAACAACCACGTTATCACCACACTTATGTGTGCATATTTCATTTCTTATGGCGCATTCATTTTTCCCCCATGACTTAATGGGAGTTAAGAGCATGATGGAAACCAACTCTTTTCTTTGAACAGTCCTCAGCTCCTAATTAATTGTTCAATCTATTTTCTAAACTTTATTACCATTTTAGTCACCTGATTGAAACTATTCAATCAGTGCTGTGGTCTCAAATTAACCTCGGGTTCAGTAGCTTTCAATCGTACTCAGTGACATCGAGTATTTTTCTGTGCATTTAACAGTTTAGAACTTATATATACCTATGCTATTTGTCAATAATCGATTTCACCAATCTATTATGTAATGATCGCAGAAATGTTGTGTGTGTGTGTGTGTGTGTGTGTGTGTGTGTGTAAATATGTGTGTGTGTGTGTGTGTGTGTGTGTGTGTGCATATATGTGTGTATATATATATATATATATATGTGCATGTGTGTGTGTATGTATGTATGTATATATATATGTGTGCATGTGTGTGTGTATAAGTATATATATATGTGCATGTGTGTGTGTATGTATATATATATATATATATATATATATATATGTGTGTGTCTGTATATATATGTGTGTGTGTGCGTGTGTGTGTATATATATATATATATATATATACACACATGCACACTTGCCCTATTGTAAAGCCTTAAAATACATTAACTGTATCTCTTGCGGATGTGTAAAGATCTCCCCTCTCCCCAAAAATGAAGGGGTATCCTGGGTATTACACTCAACACCATCTGGTGATGAGGCTCCAGTTCTGGAGCTCTGAGGAGTGTGGAATACCTTTGTCATTAATCCCAAGTTCTGATCCTGGGTGGTTGTACTCATTAGATTCCCATCTATCGGTCTGGTAGATGTATTTGAAATACTTGACAGCATATAAATCTATTCGGATGCACTTGAGTGTGCGTTGGTCGTCTCAGGGGGTACATTAAGGTGCAGTTTCTGTATTGCGTAGATGTAATATTTTGACCTTCGACCTGGCCCAAAAATGCTATTCCAAGGTGATGCACCGGAAGGAAGTGACACATTCCCATGGCCAGTAATCGAAAGAGATCGCGTGGGCGGATTAAGGCTGATAATATGGGACAAGGTGAAGGTCCCACTGTGCCACTACAGAGTGATGCACTGAAAGAGAGTGACCTCTGAACTGCATGACAGTTATTTCCGCTTGATGACGATTAAACATTCGATTTCAAAGATCGAGTGGGCGTCGAACAATTATATAACGCCAGTTGAGTTCGACGAGCCAGTTGAGTAGAGTTCCAGACAGTTGGGGATGGAGAGAGACGAGATGTGGTGGGAAAGCCACAACAGGCCGAAGGGGCTTTGGGGCCCTGATGAGTTGGGGTCCGGAGAAGATGCTGATAAGATGCAGTAAAGAAAGCCATCACCCAGCAGAGTGGGCCCCATGGCTCCGGTTGAGCATCAGAAGAATGAGAAAAACACAACGTTGACGGCCATAAGAGTGGAGGTCAAAATATTGCAGTTTCTGTTCGGTCTCCAGCTCCCTCTCACACGCAAACCTTGAGTAACCCTTTTCAAACGCTTGCAATAAAGAGAGAGGTAAATATTTTGTTAAAGAAGTCTGTGTGCGTCTTTAGCATTGCGTCTGTCTTTATTATTGTGTGTATATGTAGATGTGAATCTGCATATGTGAGCATATAACATAGGTATGTATGTTTGAGATGAGCATGTCCTACTCAGACTCTATATTACACTACGTCATATATTCTCCAGTTGAACTGGACCTCAAAGGTCAATTCATGACAGTGTGTTTTTGCGAAAAAATTTCAGGATTGTCTTATTTGTTTAAGTGTTTTAGGTCATACGATGATTTTCGTAAAGTTTTAATCTTTTGAAGATAAAGAGTAGTTTTAAAAAAGTTTTCTTGTTTTTTGATAATCGGGGGAAAAAAATTCAGAAATATAGTTGGTTAAGACGAGGCATATTGAATCCTAATTCCGTTTTGTTAAATGTCGGACTGTGATTAGCTTTGACCTCAAAATTTAAAATCTTCAAGAAAATAAAAAAAAATTTGTTTCTGAAAATGAGCCAGTATTTTTGGCAACTTTTCTCTCTCTCACACACACACACACACACACATGCACGTTGAAAATGCCATTTATAGATTAGATATAATGTAATTAAAGATTTTTCATTATCTGCCCTGCTTGTTGCCTACAAGGTCTTAAAAGGTGAAAAATAAAGATAAAACAACTGAATTGATTGTTTATTGATAAGACAAAATTGTATTGGTTGATTGCTGTTTTAATTAAATTTAATATTCGGGATGTTTTTTGGTTGATGACAGCTCCAAAAATCGATCTGAATTTTTCTCCTCCCTTTCTCTACCAAAATGCCATGTTAGCCAGAGAAGCTAAGTTGATTTTATTTTATCACACCTCATATTGCAAATATATTATTTTTAAAATTGTTTCCTGGATATTGCATTGAACTATTTCTGATAGAGAGGTTCCAGTCTTGGAGTTTGGGGAATATGGAGTACCCCTTCATTACCATTACTCCAAGGTCCACTCTGACCCAGACTGGTTATACCTGTTAGAGGCTTATCTAGGGGTCAAATAGAAATATTAAATCATTTTCTGTACTTGAAACCATTTAATTGTGTGCAAACAAATGATTGGTATTAAATCCAATGTAATATAATGGCCGAGGGATTTCGGTTCATGCCTTTGGGTTTAGTTAGGCTGAGAACCTTTCGGCTCAGCACATGGGTTAGTTAGGGGCAAACTTGATGCAGGTGTTAACGTGTGTGCGCACAGAGCGGACGTGTCACTCAGAGATGTCACAATAGCTCGTGATGAGGAACAGGGTGACGGAGTGCGAATAACGTCACGCACTGGAAGAGCGCAGAGGATTTTGGGGATTTCGAAGAAAAGTAAGAGAGTTGAAACTAGACGCCGAACGAGGAGGTTCGACTTTTGGGGCTCACTGAGGTGAGATGAATTTGCACGCCATGAGTGCCGCACGAGATAGGAGCCAGATGAAGAAGCCAGCATAAAAAGATTGTGTCTCTCTCCTTATGTCGAAACCTTTAACTCAAAAGTAGTAAAAAGGTTTCGTACCTGAACAAAGAAGTTGTTATGTGTTTTCGAATTTCGAGATTCCTATGTTCTGTGTATATATATATGTTACCAACATTTGATGACCATTTCACACATGGCCGTATCTGGCTATGGTACACCGATAGAAATACTTCATAAATAGAATTATTAATATTGAAAAGCAATATTTGAAACCATTAACTATGTGCAAACAAATAAGCACATTTAAAAATGTTACCAAAAAACTATTCACTATAAATCATATGTAAAAATAGGATTTGGCATTAAATAACCTACAAAGGTTGGTATGCCCTAAGACACAACAAATCAAGCTTATCTTTTAAATTGTTTATTTTATTTTAAGTATTTTTTATGCTTGCTTTGCAAAAATTATGGAATTAGCAAAGATAGAGGATGTTTCATTTGGAAATTCTATTTTTGTTTTTATTTTGCAGTAAATAAACTAATAAAAAATTAGATGAAAAACACTTTTTTTTATTTAATAGTTGAACACTATAGCCCCTTGGCATAATGGTCAGACTATTTGCCAATGGCCCGGGAGACTGGAGTTCAGTTCCAGGTCAAGTCATACAAAAGGCTCAGAAAATGCTACTTGATACCCCCTTGCTTAACACTCAGCATTATAAAGTATGGATTAAGGGTAAGTGGTGCAATCCAGGGAAAGGAGTAGCGCCTTCCTTTACACCTCAGTGTAGTAGCTATTGAAAAGGGAGCCTTCAGATCACCCTCCTTACTTAGTACAGTAGAACCTCGACTTACAAAAACCCCATTATATGAAAAATTCAGAATAGGGAACAGGCTTTGAAGAAATTTCCATCCCATTTAACAAAATATTCAAGATATGAAAGTGAATTATTTAAAGTGTTAACTTTATGTATTCATTTAAATTAAGTTACATAAACTTACATATGATTTCTGCCATCTGTTAAAACTCGGTTGGCTTCCTTCTATGCCATCAAACTCATCTCACACCACCCTTAAGTGTATTTGCCTGACTAGAAACGTAATGTGTCATTATTCGTAACAACATTTATTATTATTTTCTCATTGTTTTTTAAACATTTTTGTAAATGACTATGTTGTCATTAACGAACATATTCCTTCGGGTGGGTATAATATTTACACTTTATATGACTACTTTTTGGGGCTGGAGCGAATTACACTATTTATAGGCTAAAACTTGTCCCATAATATGAAAATTCCAAGATACGAAATCCCCTCTGAAACGAATTATTTCTGTATTAAGGTATCACTGTCTTTCTTCATAAAATACACCTTAAGCTTTTCACTCCCACTGAGATTAAAGACGTTATTTCAAAAAATTTAAAAAGTGTCCAATACCTGCCACCAGAGAATGATAAAACCTAAAATGAATTATAGTTTACTCACAGTGTTCTGGCTGATTCATGACTGTCGGAGAGAGGGCAAGTATTCTTTTAAAACTGGAAAAAAACAAAACAAATTGATTGTGAAAGGGTTAAACAAACAACTTCCTCTTGGCAAAAATTATTGAATTAACGCACTTGCCAAGTGTTGACTTTTTTTTGTTTTTTTTTATTTAGCAGTAAATAGACTAATAACAGAGAAGACATGAAAACACTTACATACAATATATTATCTGTTTGTTTGGGTTTTATGGCATATCAATCTTTGTAGGTTATTTAATGCCAAATCCATTTTTATACAAATAAACAGTCCTATTTAAAACAATTCAGTTCAGCATAAGTACACAGTTTAATTGTCAAAAACATTTCTATTTCAAGCTATTCAGTTTAGTCAAACAGTTCCATTTCAAATAATTCATTATAGCATATTTACAGTTTATTTCTGACCCATAGATAGGACTCTATCAGGTGCTACCACTCTGGGCCAGTGTGGACCTGGGAGTGATGGCAATCAAGGGCAACTTCTTATTTTCCAAAGCTCCTGCATTACTGGAGGCTCTGATTGTTTAGTGACATATCCAGGACACTCGTTGGGGAGGGCTCTAACCCCTCTGTAGAGAAACAGTTGGTGTATCCAACTACCCCAGCCTACTGGGCAATACTATATATATATATATATATAGATAGATAGATACATTAACAAAACAAAACCATCTCTAATTAATGCATACATCTGAAAAACAAAATTTGTCTACTAACCTTTGTCTAGTACGCTAACAATTCATTTAATAACAAAAAATATTTACCAACAAACTACATGTTTGCAAATCATGAGTATGTTAAAAAAAAAAAAGATTCAGCATTGAATAACCCACAAGGGGTGATATGCCATTAAACATCAACCAACCATTTCTAATATCAAATACTTATATTTTAAACACAGTTATATAGTTTCAAGTAACTCATAATAATCCTTTGTAAACAACTATAGCTTCATGTATCTATTCCTCCATACAAATAATTTACAGGTATATCATTTTTGTTTGGTCGTTGGTTGGGATACTTGAGGTGACACAGCTGTAAATTAATTGTATTAGATTGGAATACTTGAAACTATAGAAAAAAAGTGTGCAAAAGTGTCTTAAGAAATCACTACACAGAAAATGTAAATATAAGCGTACACAATTCCCTCACCTCTTGGCCTAAAATAACCATGTACTGATTGAGATCCTGTTAAAACCAATCAGTTTTGTCAATAATGGTATTGGATCCATTTTTGTGTTGGTTGGTTAGAAATTTTAATTTGGTTCTCTTATGTTAATGAAGAAGATAGATTAGATAATTTTTATCCTTGATATGATAGTGTTTGCAATTAAGTTGTCTCTCGGTTTAATACAATTTGACAAAAATGACATAACTTTGATTAGTAGTAACTGTCTCATTTTGGGAAATGCCATCTCATTGGTCAATTTATTGGCTGAAATGACTTAATTTGATTGGTTAATAAGAGTAAGTTTTGATTTAATCTAAAGTATTGGTCATAACAAAAGAATAAAGTCAAATCAATTCTTTTATTTTCTTGATTACTTATATAGACACAGTCAACAGTGCATGGTAAATGTCAGTTTCTTACCTATGTGATTGCATCGGCAAGTGAAACAAACAAAATATTTATTAGTAAGAAGTTTATGTGTGTATTTGTGCATGCATATATTAAGAAAAAAAAAAAAAAAATTATATACACAAACTGCCGCAAAAGAAGCTGCTTTGCTTTCAGTAAAGTCTTCATCAGATGATGACCCTGGGTTCAGGAATGGTTTCAGGGCCGAAGCATCATTACTACTAACCCAGTGCGCCCCAGCAGTATCTCACAATACTATCAGACTTTATTGGATGGACATATATATATATATAGTGTGTGTATATATATATATATATATATATATATATATATATATATATATATATATATATAGTGTGTGTGTATGTATATATATATATATATATAGTGTGTGTGTGTGTGTA
>CAUZXS010004535.1:10000-22637 GCA_963585895.1 Sepioteuthis lessoniana | reverse complement strand
GTACTATTGAAAAGGAAGCCTTCGAGTCACCCTCGACTAAGGTCGCCAACTTGACTTTCTTAAAGTTACTTGAAACTATACGTGTTTACAAAAGATTATTACTTATTTGAAAATATTTAATTCCCAACCAAAAATAAAAAATAAAAAAATGGAAAAGACTGAGTCAGACATTTTAAAAACAATAAGTGTTAGAATACCAAAACAGCAAGCTAGAAAGAAGGCAAATTTTCAGATAAAAAAAAAAAAATCAGTTTTGCTAATTTAAAAAAAAAAACATCCTAAAATCTAAGAAATTAACCCTTGCATATTGTTTTATATAACATCTGATTTTTCTTACAAATCTAATTTAACATAATGGAAAAAGTATATTACCTTGATAAATCGAAGAATCTCACTGTAATCGATACAAATACAAAGCACATACATGTAAACAGACAGATATTTGTATTTATTAGGAAAATAAGAATGAAAATGAATAGAAAATTATCAAAAAATCATTTACTTTCAGCATAATCTATTCTTAAATTCTTTTCAGAAATAGATATTTTTATACATTGACTATATACATATGCATTTAATTCATATATATATATATATATATATATATATATATATATATATATATATATATATGTGTGTGTGTGTGTGTGTGTGTGTGTGTGTGTGTGTGTGTGTGTGTGTGTGTGTGTGTGTGTGTTGATTCATTCAATGTATATATATTGATTCAGTTTACACACACACACACACACACACACACACACACACACACACACACACATATATATATATATATATATATATTCACAAGTTCAATACAGACCCAGAGACCTAAAGACACACAGCTATATATATATATATATATATATATATATATATATATATATATATATATATATATATATATATAAGGGTCTCAAAACATCAGAATTTAATAATGGCTTTGTTAGGGGCACAGCTGTTTTGCTGTAGCAGGTGTATGATATCTATCTATCTATCTATCTATCTATATATATATATATATATATATATATATGTATATATATATATATATATATATATATATATAATATATATATATATATATATTCACTCATACACATATATATGTGTGTTTGTGTCTGAGTGTCTGTGAGTCTGTGTGCGTGCGTAAGAGAAAATAAAATGAAGAGAAAGTAATAGTAAGGGTAAAAAAAGAAGATGAACCATTAATACAAGAATGAAAGAGAAAAAGAAAGAAAGTGAAAAATGAAGTTTGTAGGATGAACAATAATAATGAAAGGAAGAGAAATGTAAAGGGAATAAGTAGAAAGAATAGAAAAGTTCCAGAAAAATGAAAGAAAAATACAATAAAAAAATAGTAAAATAAAATTATAAAAAGAAAAACGAAAGAAGACTTTTAAAGAGTGCGAGAAGAAGAAAAAGATAGATAGATAGATAGATTTGAATAGAAATGAATACTATATGATAGATAGATAGATAGATAGATAGATAGAGTTGTTTCTCTTTCGAGCTGGTTAGCCCGGTGTTGTTTACTTTGTTGCAAGCAGTGGGACTCATTGCAAACGGTAATAAATTGCTTTAATCATTTGGAAGCTGGCGGCGGAGAGAACAATCTTCAAGGAGCAATTGAATTAGACGAATGGAAAGAGCAGAGCTGACTGCTACCATTGTGTTGAATCGATCAGAAGAACGTCATACATACACATACACACACACGCACACATACAAGCGCACGCATGCGCGCATACACGCATTCATGAATCACATCGAATCTTCTAATGAAAGTTTCTCTTGCTCATACAAATCTTTCTCTTTCGCTTTACAACTTAGTCTTGTAAAAATGTAGGTGCGATTAGCGTCATTTACTAAGTGTTACATAGATGTTACACAAGGTCAAAAGTATTGGGCACCTAGTGAAGATCGAACCCACAATTCAGCTGTAATTATTCTGCGTGACTAGCAACGGCATTCCTTAAATTCGAATATCACTCGTTCATATATACACGTGCACACATACACACACACTCTCTCTCACACATATGTACACTCATGCAATCACACACACACACACACATATATATATATATATATATATATATATATCTTTATACATGTATAGTATGCATATATATATATGTCGGAGTATATATATCTATATATATATAGCAGACACACACTCACTCGTACACACACACACACACACATATATATATATATATATGCACACTCACACACGGACATCACACATATATATTATATATTTATGGAGGTGCCCGTGGTGTAATGGTTATCGTCGTAGGAAATGGACACGGCGACAAGAATTCAAATCCTGGACGAGACTGATTGCATTTTACATATCACTAATACCCTTGGGAAAGGTATGAATCCAATTATTCTCCCTCCAGCTATGGGTAAATAGTAGAGCAAACTATATTCCTCAGCCTTGCTGAGGAAACTAGTATAGGAGAAAGAAAACTCTGAATTCAAACCTGTTAAACTCCGCTTAAAAATTGACTTTGTGTCAGAGATAAATGGATTGTAGTTTTTCATTTAGATATTTACCTGTCCAAGCAGAGGGGTTTGTAATATATATATATATATATACAATTAATTTACAGACTGAAAAATACGGACAGGTAAAAATATAAGTGAAAAACTACATTCCATTTATCTCTGTGATTAATGTAATGTGATATAATGCTTGACAAGCTAAAAAAGTCCATTATTGTAAAGAGATTGATTCTCACCGGGTGCCTCATAATTCTTTATTCGTGCTAAACTTGATAGCAGTCAATTTTTCGTACATTTGATCATTTGAAACTGTATTTGTGCACACACATACACATACTTACGCACACACACACACACACGCACACTCATACAAACACACACACAGATATATATGCGTATGTTGGCGTTAGTGAGGAAGATAAACGTTATTTTTTATATCATCATTTTCTAAATCTATTATTATTATTATTATTATTATTATTATTATTATTATTTATTTATTTATTTATGCCCAATGCGTTCTTTTACCAAAATAGAAGCTACAAAGGAAATACTTCTTTTTTCAGAATGGCACCCCTAAAAAAGGATTAAAATATCCACCTTTTATAACTTTATTGACTAGATACAAACAATAAACAAATTATTATTATTATTATTATCATTATTATTATTATTATTATCAGCAGGCAGCAAATATATTATAGCTACATCTCGGCAGATCTATGCAATTATTTTCTCTTCATTTCATTCTTTTATAGCCTATGGCTAAACTAAATAAATAAATACAAAAACGAACTCGTATATATGAAATAAACAACAATGACAAGACTAAGCGAGGCCTTCGAAATGGCCGCTAATAAAAATCCGTGCGTATAATGAACCATAAACAGCTGCTTATTTTAAAACGAATCAAAACAGCGTTTTAGGCGAGTTATCAAAATAGGACTGGTATTGAAATTGCAGAGGCGGGCTTATTTTGGGGTCTGTGGTCTGAGCAAGTACTTCAATGGATATCGATTTTATGAAACGAAAATATACTGGAAACAGGCTGTTCCTGCCAATAAATTTGCCGTCTATGTGTGGGTATGTTAATTCATTACGCTGTGCGGGTTCTCTTGACTCTCTTTAACAGCTTGAATTCACACTTATTTTCTTGTTCAGAAATACATCCAGTAGACGAAGGTTACTGGACATAGCCCCAAAGAACTAATAAAATGGTAGGTGTGTCTGCACATACGTAAAAATGTAAAACGCTACATTTTATCTATATAGGATAAGACATTTTAATTCTTGTACATAATAGCCCAAACATGAAAATTTACGTTAATTTTGTTTAAAGCTTATATATATATATATATATATATATATATATATATATATATATAAAGATGTTTGATTAAATAATAAAGATACATTTTGTCTATATAATTTTATTAAGATCCTTTCAAGTGTCTTGACTTCAGGTTGGGAGAGAGGATTTTTTAATTTGTTACGAACATTACATGATTCAGTATTTAGGATGTTTATTTTTTCTTTATTGTAGTCTTGTAAAAAGACAGATTAACTACTATAAAGAAAAAATAAACACCCTAAATACTGAAGTACAAAATGTTCATAACAAATTTTTAAAAATCCTTTATTCCCCACCTGAAATCAAGACTCTTATTAGGAAACTTGAAAGGATCTTAATAAAATCATACAGACAAATTGTGTCTTTATCATTTAATCAAACATGCTTAAATGAAAGACTGCTGCCCAACCACACACACACACACACACACACATATATATATATATATATATATATATAAAGGATCATTCAATAAATAAAGGGAATTTTGCATAAGGAGTTAGAAATAGGAACTACTTGTACGTTTTTCAAGGACATCAATACTGATGAGCCTTTAACTGACTGCTACTCCCAGAACTTATTCTTAACAGAAGAAACAGTATTTTTCTACTCCATGGACTATCTTTTTCACTCAGACTCGTGATGGCAAACCCATGTTAAGCCCATCTATAAAAGTTTTTGTCTAAAATATGAATTTCAAGACACATCACACCTTTTTTCTAAATGTTACCTGGTTCGTGCTTTCAGACACCAAAATTTTGATGATAGTTCTTTGTTCAAACTTGGGACAGCCTGTATGAATCGATGCCATTTTTAATAGCCTCAAAAGAAATATTTTTTCCGAGATTAAAATAGTTTTTCCTATAAAACAATTTCAAACGAAGCAGATTTTACATTTA
The DNA here is from genome assembly GCA_963585895.1 of Sepioteuthis lessoniana. Classification (NCBI taxonomy): domain Eukaryota; kingdom Metazoa; phylum Mollusca; class Cephalopoda; order Myopsida; family Loliginidae; genus Sepioteuthis; species Sepioteuthis lessoniana. The sequence goes on along the minus strand of CAUZXS010004535.1, from coordinate 17,876 downwards.
TTGAAATTTTTTTAAAAATTCATTTTGTCTTTAAAACAAAATCCTTGTTTATTGAACGATCCTCGTGTGTATTCACACACACACACACACACACACACACACTCACACACACACATGCACACTCATATACATATGGGTATATATATATATATATATATATAATAAAAAGCAAATGCAAATGAGAAAGGTTTTCAAGAATTGCTCGTCGCTAATATAGAAGAACAGGTATGAAGCCCTTATATATATATATATATATATATATATATATATATGTATATATATATATATATATATAACTAGCAGCAGGAAAGTTTATTTACTGCCCAAATACCTTCATGGAATTTGACTGAATGAGATTTATAGTCCCTATTGCGATCTATATACTTTTTCATTTGGTGTTGCAGTATTTGGATTACGTAGGTTAAAAAGTCATCAGCAGTATATATGTCTCCAATTAGGAGCCTTTCAGCTTATGAACATTTTATTCCACACTGATATATATATATATATATATATATATATATATATATATATATATATATATATATATATATTGTAATACCAACTTGTTAGGCAAAGCTTAATCTTATGCTTATTTCTAAAGCAAAATTCAGTTCTAAAAGTACGATTTCAACTCGCTACAACTTGGTTATCGGCCATATTTCTCTCTTTGTTCGATGCACCACCCATTGAGTAGGTTTCAAGTTGTTTCTGGATGATTTGTAATTTAGGCTCCAATCGGTAATTGTTTAGTGACAAAATGCCGCAAATGATTGTAATTTTCTACTATCTAGATGATGAATATAAATGTTACGAACAAATACACACGCTCACACACACACACACACACATGCACAAGCACATTGTTTTTAAAAACAAAATTAACGTATATATATATATATATATATATATATATATATATATATAGAGAGAGAGAGAGAGAGAGAGAGAGAGAGAGAGAGAGAAAGAAAGAGAAAGAGAGAGACAACTTGAGTTTCTTTGAACATTTAGTTTCACTGATTTTTCAAATAGATGCTGTAATATAAACGGTGGTAACTGCACATCAAATTAATTTGTCTTGTTTGTAAGTTTTACATTCGAAACATTACCTAATTTTTGAAAGGAGGTGCCCGTGGTGTAGTCGTTATCGTCGTAGGAAATGGACACGGCGTCACGAGTTAAAACCTGGACGAGACTGATTGCATTTCACATAGCACTAATACCCTTGGGAAAGGTATGAATCCAATTATTCCAGCTATGGGTAAATAGTAGGACAGACTAGGTTCTTCAGCCTTGGTTAGGCAACTAGTCTAGGAGAAGGAAAACTCTGAATTCAAACCTGTTAAACTCCGCTTAAAGATTGACCTTGTGTCATATCCTGCCCGAGCGGAGGGGTTGGTAAATAGTACCTAATTTTTGAAAGCAAAATGGCTAGCACAGCACAAAAGAGTAGCAGCTCGAATGAGGCTAGCACATGACACAGTTCTTTCAGCTGCTAAAAATGTTGCTGTCTCTGAGTACGGAGTTGACCCGTAACATACATTATAACATATAATTTACGCGAGCGTGAATTCTACGTTCTGATCATTAGCGATGCGTCCTTTTCACAACACTCGCTCAGCTCTCTCTCTCTCTCTCTCTCTCTCTCTCTCTCTCTGTGTATGTGTATTGATATACGTGTACTCTTACATGCTCACATGGCTGGCTTTATACAAAGAGCCGGTGTTTACAGATGTCTGATAACACGAAGAAAAATAAAAATAAATCTAGTGTCTTGATGATTCACCGTTCAGATGTAATCATTTTCGAAATACTTCCCAAATGTCACTAAATGACGAGTAATTCTATTCATCACTTTCAAAAATTAGCACCATTTAAAGCGATTATAATCAGCTTAAAGTGTTTGCCGTCGTCTCAATTATAGATACTTACCGTCCGTAGTCTTTCACTAGGCTGGCTAAATAGTCTTTTTTTTTAACCATGATCACAATATCGTTTTAAGAAATGGTTATTTTTCCTTATCTTATCTTTTCTTCTAAAAGAATCTTCATTTTTATTCAAATGTTGATTCTTCAACAGTTCACCGAGAATAAAGTATTGATTCTTGAAAAAATGTTTCCAATTCGGAATAGTGAAATTAGCAAACTAAATGTATATTCATTAGTTTTATTGGTTTGTAGAGTAGGAGAATTGATGGTTTCATGCCTTTCCGAGCATTAGTGTGAAGAGAAAGGCATATAGCTAGGATTTATATATGTTTACATACTAGAAGTGTGCTGAGAAGTTCTTGCCCGACCAAGAGGGGAACGAAGTAGAGGCATGAAAAGTACAAATGCTTCCACATATTGAACCCTCAGTTCAACAAAGTTGAGACTAACTACGTTAAGCTTAATACCCACCTTACACATACACATACACAATATACACAAAGACATTATATATATATGTGTGTACATATATATATGTGTATATATATGTGTGTGTATATATGTGTGCATATATATATGTGAATATATATATGCGTGTATATAGATGTGTGTATATATATATTTATATATATGTGGCATATATATTCATATGTATAATACATGTGTATATATATGTGTATATATATCGATATATATATATATATATATATATATATATGAATTTATACATATATATATGTATATATATGTATATATATATGTACACATGTATATATGTATATATGTATACATACATACATACATACATACATACATATATATATATATAAAGATAGCTTATATTGAAAATGTGCAATCAACAGTTGTGACATCTTCAGTCATGTGACGATAACCTGGTTAATCGAATTTCATGTTACACAACGTTGTTTCGTATACCACAAAAACCGACAATAATAATGCACAAACACTGCAATGAAATAACGAACTTAGAATGGCTTTTACTGCCGGACCTACGTTGAATCGACTTAACCCTATAAGCTCGAAGCCACTCTGAACATAAATACCCTTTAACTGAGCTCAGAAAATTCACACACACACACACACACACACACACACACACACACACACACACACACAAGTCTATCATTAATTATTCTCAAATTACCCTCCAGGACTCAACCTTCATTCCATTGAAAGAAAGTTTGTAGATAATTGTTACTAGTGGATGCTAAAAAGTTCTTCGTTCCACCAGCATAAAAACACCCAATCATTTTAGAATTTTTATCTGTTTATTTATATAGTCTTTTTTTTTATATTTAATGGATTAAAAAGAAGTGAAACAATGTTCTAAGTTTATAGAACTGCGGAATGAAATTAGCACGCACGATTAAAAACTAGTTAAGTCCCTGATTGGTTGGACCGACAAATTTTCAACAACCTCTTGTATATATTATAATATCAGACGAGATTTTACTTGTCCGTTTTATAAGGTTTATAGGGTATAGTAAAATAACCCTCAAATCGAAATGCCGATTTTATAGGCTAAAAGGTTTAAATACTGCCAGAAGCTGGTCATTCATCGCAACTCATGGCCAATATTTACTAAGAAATTCATCAAATGTACTTTTTAGTGTTTTCAAGATATTTTGCTCTGTATAAAGTTTTTGCTTAACATAGCTATTTTTCTGACGTAAGGATGTATATAATTACCAACTGTTCCGCAAGAGTAGGATGCGATACTAGGTCAGTTTTTAAAATGTTCATTCTAGACCGATTACCATACCAAAGTTAAAGAGCCAAGCCTGCCCAACTATTTACTGGGAGAATACTTTGATTCATGACTTTCTCAACGGTATGAGGGCTATGTCACATGCAAACAGACTTGTCGAAGATTTGAACTCGAGTCGCAGTGTCCATTTCCCACGCCGGGCACTTCCCTACGTACATGATGTTTGGTTAAAATCTTTAAAAAGTTAACATTCTATGTTAGAGTTTAAGATTTGAATTATAAATTTTATAGACTTTTCAGAGAAATTTGGTTGTATATGATAACAGTAAAAAGATCGAAAACAAAAGTAATTGTAATGATAATTATAATAAAAACAAAAATAAGCCAACAAAAATAAGCCAACAAAAAAAAAACATATATACACATGCAAAAGTTTAATCTCAGTAAATATGATTGATATTAAACCATATAAAAAGTAAAGTTGACGACCTTAGTCGAGGGTGACCCGTCGGCTCCCTTTTCAATAGCTACTACACAAAGGTTATGGGGAGGGCGCTATTCCATCCCAGGATTGTTCCACTTTATCCTTGATCCATATCTTATAATAGTGAGTGTTAAGCAAGGCGGCATTAAGTAGCATTTTTTGAGTCTTTGGTATGACTCAACCTGAGATCGAACCCCGGTCTTCCAGACCATTGGCAAACACTCTACCGTTAAGCTAATGGCATATTCATAATAAAAGCAAAAAAGCAAAAATAAAAATAAACCAACAAAAACCCACATATACACACACAAAGGTATAATCTCACTAAATACGATTGATATTAAATTATATAAATAACTAAATAAAATAATACTAATTAATCTGACTAAGTTATTTTGAATTGTTCTTTTCTCGTTATAATACAAAACTTTTGAATAAAGCCCTTTATAAATAAACACTACTACCCGAGACCATTATTGTTTTACTTATCTAGAAATCTAATAATCTAATTGTTGAAACTATTTTGAAACACGGGCGTATTGCAAAATGTAATTAGTAAGTTAGGCACGCAGTCCATTGTCAATGTGTTCAATTCTCTGTGGGCATCTCATACGTTTAACATTGTGTCAAAACTATGCTAAAATTAATAATTATCTCGGTTTTAAATTATGTGATGATTTGCAAGTTAGGCAAGAAGATCATTATTAATGAGTTCGAATCTCACTGGCCTTGTTTCAGACTAAGTTCAGCTTTTTAAAGAACAATTTTATTGCTGCAATTATAGTATGCAAGTTATTTTGGTGTTGACGTATTTGTTCTCATAACGCTTTTATATTCGTGAAGGAAAATACTGATTCTTGAGCTAAATTGTTATTTTCGAACACTGGAGAGTTCTAAAATAGAAAACATTTTAAAATTGAACTCTATCGTTAAACTTTATTTCAAATTTTTATTGAAAAATATATATTTTTTTTTTTTTCAGAATGGTCCTTACGATGTCAAAGATAACCCAGATGGTCTTCGTTCTCTCGCTCAACCAGCTTCCTACTTCCCTTATGACCCATCAATGGCTGTCTATCCTTATAGCACAGGGTAAGTTGGGTTCGCAAATTCAATTTATTAATTCCCTAAACAGTTTCCTTTTCATTTCTATAGTGAAGATTGGAAAAGTACATTACTCGCTCGTATACAGGCCAAATCTGAAAGACATAATTCTTAACTAAAACAAAATGGCATCATTTAGTAAGAATCTTATAATATTGGAATTTAAACATAATGGACAAAACTCGGAAATGATTTCCTGACCATAAATGAAGGGTCGATGTATACATGAGGTCGACGTATATACGTTAATCAGGCATTGAGCGAACAATTAGGGGTAAAAATTAACTTCTAAAATTAATTTCATTGATTAGTAATTTCGTAACCATTAATTAAATGTCAATCTCTGTAGGAGATCGACTTATATACGAGTATGTGTGAAATTCTAATATAATGGAAAGAACTAAGAGCAACAAGTTCCCCGTGGAACAGAGGCTAAAATGGTGGGCTGCGACATTGTAGTGAGTTCAAACTCCATTCACGTTATGGCGTTCACTTTCGGACAATTATCCTTAGGAAAAGGAATAAAAGAACTTATTACAGATATCAGAGGTCAAATAGTACCACTACTATTCTTCTAACAATTTGGCGTTAGCATTAGATATCCCACGAATGTTGATATATCATTAAACAAAGAAGCCAAATCATATAAAAAAAAAAAAAATTCATTTTATGTTTTTTGTGTTTCAGAAAAACTTTAGAGGAGTCTCTATGGATTAATTGCAAAAGAGCTGAACTGCTACATAACAGCAAGAGTAACAATCAGTTTCTAAAATTCCATTTCTAAGATATTGCAGTCCAGTATATTAGCTGTTGTGCAACGGGGATTTCGTAAATTTCATTCGGTAATGATTTCAATACATTAAGTTTAAAGATCTAACTATATACGGAATATAAAATAAAAGCACAGAACATTAATCCAACGATGAAAACTAAAGACACTTTTAAGAATTGCATTGTGCCAAGGGCTGTCCAGAATCTTTGATTGGTTCTGTTCAATCAGAAAAAATATTTCTATTTTGTTGGAAAAGATTAAACTAACCTTTTCATTATTTTTTATGATAATGTTTCGTTCTATTTGAGGTAGTTTATCCCATGTTTAACTTTGACCCCTTTCTCTCACGAACACGATAGTCTTGACTTGTCTATACAAAAACGGCATTGGCCGTTCATTAAATCCAATCATATTTTTTCTTTCAATCACACAGTTTCATTTCTTAGAGTTACACAAAAAATGTCAAACCTTTCTTTTTTTTTTAACAAGTATAAATATATATGTGAAAATACTATTAATTTCACTTGAAATAAAGAATAAACCATTCTGCCAGTCTCTCATAGATAAGAATCACCAAAAGAAAAATGGCGGAAGAAATATCGCCATATTGAATAGGAAAAATGTACGCAGACATTACATTCGCTTCTACACTTGCACACAAAATGCTAAAAAATTGCAAATAACAAGTAAATAAATGATAACAATGAAGAAAATAAACTAACAAGTTAATCATCAAACAAAATAAACAAGAAAAATGAAAAGTAAAAATAAAACATCGCACTCGTATGAATTCATTCGAATAGAATAAGATATTGAAAAATGCGATAAAAAATAGGTTTACCGAGAAAAATAAATACCGTATTGTAAAGATTGAGGTGAGGCAGAAGATATGATAGGGACTGCACAGAGACTAACAAATACACATGAAAAAAAGTGTGAGTTAGAGAAGAGAAGGTTGAATAAGGTGGAAATCAGAATGATGACAGGCAAAAAGAAAAGAAAAAAAAAGAAGAAATCATCCAATTTAGCGAGATATTGGTTTAGATTTGATTCATGGATTCGCGGAAGAATCTGTCACCACCTCCCATATAACGTGCTTCTCACCATTCCCATCCCATAACCACACCTGACATACTTGCCTTCATGGCTGGCAGAGTAGAAGAAAAAAAAAAGAAAGAGAGGTGAAAAATGGTCTGTATAAATGCTAGGTAATCTTTCTATCTACCTCCTTGATACTCATATTTTTCTTGATATGTCAGTATTTTTCTTCTTTATTCTCATTGCTTTTACTTCTTTTGTTTCTTAGAATTTAAATCTTTCTAATCTTTTTTTTTCTTTTTCTTTCTTTTTAATAATTTAACCTACAGCCCTTTTAGTTCTATCTATTTCTTTTCTTTTTCTGATAGTTCTTTACTATCCGTTTACGTCTCTTGAAGATTTTTTCCCAATCTCTACCTCTTAACTTTCTTTTCTTTCTTTCCATTTTTTTTCCATAATTTGATTACCTACTTTTTATCATTTCCTCTCCTTTTTTTTTTTTTAGTTTCCTTTGGCTATTTTTTACGTCTCTTTTACTTTCTCTTCTTTTTTCCAAATCTTACCCTACCCTAATCTTGTTTTTCTTTCTCTTTTCAATAATCTAATTCCTCCCTTTTCTTTCTTTCTTTCTTTCTTTCTTTCTTTCTTTCTTTCTTCTTCTGTACATCTCTTTCTTCTTTTTTTTATCTCTGCCTTCTGCTCTGGGTTTTTTTCCTCTGTCGCCTTTCAATTATTTGATCACCTATACTTTATGTTTTGTATTCCTTTCTTTTTCATAGAATTCCTTTACAACGTCTCTCTCTCTCTCTCTCTCTCTCTCT
>CAUZXS010004535.1:0-5000 GCA_963585895.1 Sepioteuthis lessoniana | reverse complement strand
CTTACAATCTATGGCCTAATGAGTAGAGTGTTCACCAATAGGTCCGGGAGACAGGGTTTCAATCCCAGATCGAGTCATACCAAAAGACTCAAAAAATGCTACTTGATGCTGCCTTGCTTAACACTCAGCATTATAAGGTGAGGATCAAGGGTCAAGTGGAGCAATCCAGGGAATGGAGTAGCACTCTCCCCTACATTTCGCTGTAGTAGCTGTTGAAAAGGGAGCCTTCGGGTCACCCTCGACTAAGTTTGCCTACTTTACATACTTATTTCTATTGCCTATCAATTCCTATCAAATCCAGATGACTTAGATTTGGTATGGATTATCAAACATCAGATCAACACCTGTTGGATTAACAGATGTTGCAATTCGATTAATTTATAAATGTTTGATTATAATCATAACTATTCATATTTTCAACATTGCAATCGTTTGTTTTAAATTTCCATTTTCTTTATTTGGCTACAATAATCATTTGCTTGCACATAGTTATATGGTTTCAAATATTTCTATGCATTACTAATAGTTTTCAAACGGATCTATCTGACTATTAGATGGAACCCTAATCGGTATTATGACTCCAATCCAGAGTGGACCTGGAAGTAATGGTAATGAATGAGTACTCCGCATTCCCCAGAGCTCCCCGACTGGAGCTTTACTAAGGATGCTGTTTAGTATCATACCCAAAACACCCTTTTAGGTATGTTGTCCTACGGCTCTAAAAAGAATACAGTCGGGGTAATTCTGAGCCCTACGGATTGGGTGATTCAGATGTTGGCAAAAGTATATACTTTTTTGGTTAAGAACTCTGTAATAGTTTTCGTTTCTATTTCATATTCACAAATATGTAAGTAAAGTTGGCGACCGTTGTCGAGGATGACCCGAAAGCTCCCTTTTCGATAGCTACCAAATCGATGTGTAGGGTAGGACACTACCCCTTTCTCTGGATTGCTCTACTTTACCCTTGATCTGTACCCTTATAGTACTGAGTGTTAAGCAAGGAGGCATCAAGAACTATTTTTTGAGTTTTTGGTATGACTTCACCAGGGATTGAACCCAAGGCCATTGGCGAACACTCTAACCATCATGCCAATGTCTGGACAAATATGTAACAACCAAAAATACTGACTCTAACACCGTCATGCAGTAGGAATTATTCTATCTGGTGGTGTAAAGACAACATGTATTTTGATAAATAGTTTAAGAAAAAATAGTTTGTCATGCATTACTTTTAGAACAATCAGAAAGGCACTTGTGAATCTTCAGATAACAAATTGGGGGTTTTAGGTTACAAATCAAAACATTAAGCTCGGTCGATACTTATAAAATTTGAGATAAGTGATTCGTATAATTTAAAAAGACTGACGTTTAGCGTCTGGTGCAAGTAAGCTAAAAAAAAAAAAAGAACACAAAAAATAATAACAAAAAACAAATACTCTGAACTGATTAAAAACCACGTGCTCAACTTCCGTTCAGAGATTGAGAATTTGCAGCGTGGCCACGTTTTACGGACTTACAGGTAAACAATAAACTATTAGCGGACTTAAGTTTCATTCACTCTAGACTGTTGTTAATTGTCATTTGTCATCGTTGTCAAAGAAAGGAGTTAAGTGGAAAGTGTCGGAGTTCTCTTGAAGTGCTGCTTTTTATGGGATTAATTATTTCATTGGTAATATAGTCAATTTCCTGTCTGGAAGAAGTTTTTTTTTCGTTTGTCTTGTCTTGTCTCCTTAGCGTTAAAGGAATTCAAAGTGTGGGAGGTGAAGTAAGTGTGGAATTATCTTTCTCATGGGATTGGCAAATCCTTTCAATCTGTTAAGATTTATCGAAAGAGAAACGTTTTTCGGTCATATATTTATTTGCTTAGAATACTTGATCTCCCGAATTATTCGTTACTAATATTTCTTCTGATTTCAGATGCCTATAGGATAGATAGATAGATAGATAGATAGATAGATAGATAGATAGATAGATTGAAAGACAGATAGATACTTCTTTTAACTTAGTCTGGCACAAGTCCGGATGGAAGTTAAAAATGGAGTAATGGTTATCGTCATGCGAAATGGAATCGGCAACGCGAGTTCAAATCCTGGACGAGGCTGCTTGTATTTCACTTTGGGCAGATGTCGTTGAAATATATGAATACATCTGTCCACCCATCTGTGAGTGACTATAAGGGCAGACAAGACTTCAGCTATGGACCTCTGGGAATATAGAATATCACTTCATTGCCATTAATCCTTGGTCCACTATGGTGTTGGGTGGTAGTACCTGTTAGGTTTACATCTATAGGTCAAATAGATATGTTTAAAAATTATTAGTATTGAATGAGAGTGCTTGAAACTATATAATTGTAAGGAAACAAAGTTTTATAATCAAACAGGAATATTAGTCACCTGGGACTGTAGAATAAACCTACTCACAACGAGTGTCCAAGATATGACACGAAACAATCTGATAGTGAGCTTCCAGTAATGCTGGAGCTTTGCAGGAATGCAGAGTAACGCTTTATTGCCAGTACTCCTAGGTCCACTTTGGCCCGGAGTGGTTGCACCTGATAGGGTCTTATCTATGGGTCAAATAGAATTGAACTGAATACTTTGGCAAAACTGAATTTTTAAAAAATAAAACTGTTTTTGACATCAAAACTGTACTTACGCTAAACTGAAATTTTTAAAGAGCAAATTTTTTGACACTGAAACTGTACTCACGCTAAACTGATTTTTTAAAAAATAGAACTGTTTTTGAAATTTAACTATGTGTGGACAAAAAGTATACTCATAATAAACTGAATTTTTTAAATAGAAATGTTTTTGACAATTAAACTGAACTCATGCTAAACTGAATGATTTGAAATAGAACTGATTATTTGTATAAACATGGATTTGAAATTAATTAACCCCCAAAGGTTGATATGTCATAAAACAAAAACAATCAACAAACCAAATAGGAATACTTACTTGAAACTATTTAATTGTGTACAAATTATTATTATTAGATTGGAATACTTTAAAATTCATAACAATGTCCATATTATTTGTATTACAAAGGAATACTTTAGAAATAAAATTAGATTCGTCAAGAAATAAAAGTGATTTTAAAATAATTGCAATGGACCGTTGAAAGCGTAAAATTATGATTGTCACTAAATATTTTGGATAAAACAAATTTCGACATTAAATAACCACTAAGGCGGTTGCTGTGCCTTTAAATAAACGAAACCTATCAAAATCAGCTTGTTTCATACTTGTAAAATTTGTGATAACCATAAATACCAGTTATACAAATGAGAAGAACAAATGAGAAGAAGCCGGTGGATTGAACATTCCGGCGCGTCATCTCTTGTGAATAGATGACGTCAAAAGCCATCGATTGATGCTTCATACATAGTTTATGGAGAGTAATCTGGACGTCGTTGTCTATTACTATCAGCGGGCAATTTTATTTAACCACATTAGCCAAGAGAGGTGCATATTTAGTTGCGAGTCATTGGAAATGAGGAGGAGAAAAAGAAAAGGAAAAAGAAAACGAGCAAGCAAAAAGGTTAATGATAAATTTCAAAACGAAGGAAATTTGAAGGGAAAAGAAAAAGATGAAAACCAGGAATTTGAGAGAAGAATGCTCGCAAGACAATTCCCAGGATATTATCTAGCCATTAACCTGGAAGGTATAAATCGATTAAAAATCAAAATTCAATCATTAAAGTAACCTTTGATTTAATATTAAAAAGCGATTTCACCTCGTGCATATCATTGTCTTCTTTATTTTAAAAAAAATTCGTTTATGCGAAATTTGTAAAGAATAAATGTTTTTGAATACGGGCAAAAAATTTTATAAAAGAGATGTTATAGATAAAGTTAATTGTTATTAGTTTGTAATTTAAATGAGTTTATTTTGTTGTTGTTGTTCATTAGCATAACTTAAAGAGTTCTGGTGTGTATGAGGAGGCTCAAACATAGAGAAACAGAATGTAGGCTTGGAAATTTAGATGACAGTTTTTGTTAGTTGTATATCGTGTAATATCTATTGCTGTTCGGGACATTCTCAGAAGGTATCAAACTTCGTGGGTTATTTAATGCTAAAGCCATTCTCGTTGAAGAACAGCAGTGATACAATGTGACCCAGTGGTAGAGGGTGAGGGAATAAAGAGGTCAAATAATAAACTTGGTGCGTATTGACGGAAATGATTAATAAGCAGACGATTTGCATATAAATGAAATAAGTTGGATTATATTACAGAAACCATATTCTTTTACAAAGACATAAGTGAATCACACACACACACACACACACACACACACATATATATATATATATATATATATATATATATATATATATATATGTGTGTGTGTGTGTATATATATATATTATAATTCACTCTTCTCTTTGTAATGTTTGCATTTGTTGTTTGTTTTTAACCAATAAAGTAATAAAAAACAGCACAAAGGAAATAGGCTTCTATTGTTACGGCGCTATTATAGTTAGTAAAAGTTAAATTCGAAGCTTTGGGAAATATTTTAACCCAGACAGGAATTTTTTTTAAATTTGTTCGATTGACTTCTCGGATCTTCTGTCATGTAAACCCTATTTTATTTCCTATTCCGGACTTTTCGTGTACCCTTCTTTCATGTCACATATAATTCTTCAGAATATACCATTGCCTAGTGATCGAGAAAACGTCGAAGTTCGTTCAATTCTAAATAGCGAGCACCCTCACTCTGGATACTGCAAACATTAAGCATAACATTTTACGGATTGAAAATTACTTTTAGCGTAGAATTATAATATACATATTTTTAATCAGTAGACAAGAAGAGATATTTAAGGATATTCGTACGTATATGTATATGCATAAAAATGTACATCGTCATACTTAAACATATACATATGCATATATACTCATAAAATAAACATATACTTATATACATGTATATATATATATATATGTATATATATATAAATTACATATACACACATATATACATATACATCGGCAC
>CAUZXS010004534.1:10000-27500 GCA_963585895.1 Sepioteuthis lessoniana | reverse complement strand
ACCCAAAGTGGTAGTACCTGTTAGGGTCAAATAGAATTGTTGAACCTGTAGTACTTGTTTGGGTCAAATAGATCTGTTGAACCATTTAACTGTGTGCAAACGAATCACTGATTTTTTAAATAAAATTGTTAGCATTTCTTGAAAACATTTAACTATATGCAAACAAATAATGTTAAATAGCAATTTAACTGTGTGTAAACAAATGACTGATGTTTAATGGTTAGTGTTACATAGCAATACTTGAAAACATTCTACTGTGTGCAAACAAATAATTAATAGTAAATAGAATTATTCATGTTAGGAATACTTGAAACCATTAACTGTTTGCAAACAAACAAGCTCTGGCTTATTTAAAATCTTACGTACAAACTATTTATGTACAAATCATATATATCTAATATGTATGAACGAGATTTGGTATTAAATAACCTGTAAAGATTGATATGTCATAAAACCCAACTAACTGACCAACCTATTATGATTCTATCTATGAGTCAAATAAATCTGTTTAAAAATTATTAGTTTTAGATAGGAATATTTGATATCATATGACTGTCTGTTGTAATAAGAATAGTTACTTGAAATTATAATTCTTTATTATGGATTATGATTAGTTATTTGAAACAATATAACTGTGTGCAAACAAATGATTATTATTAAATAGAAATAATTACTTGAAAATTGTGTATGAATTGTTAGTATTAGATTTGAATATTTAATATCATATAACAGTCCAAAAACCTCTTAAACAATTACACAAATGTAAGAATAAATTTATAATGAGTGCAATTCCCTAACCTCTAGGCTTAAAATAGGCCTAAATAGTTTGATATGCATTAAAATCATGTACAGGATTTTTTTAATAGGATTTTTCTTTTTAAATTCAAAGAAAATTATTGCTGCTTTTTCATTTTGATATTCAATCATTTTTTTTTTTTTTTATTTATTTTTTTTTAAGGTAAAAACACCCCCTGGAATTGTGAATCTGAAGGTTTTTATCGAGACTTCATTCCTAGTAAGACATCGTTTGCTGAAGATGGATCTCTTCTTGGAGTGACCTTCAATTATCTTATCACAATATGGGATCCAATGACTAATTCACTGAAGAAGGTCTTAGAAAATCCTCTGGATCGTTCTTATTACAAGTAAGTTACTTTGATAGCAATTTTGATTCTATCTTTAGTAAATTTAATGGAGTCTATGTACTTTGCTTAAGAACCATATGGAAATCTGATCTCTGATAAAATAAAACTTGAATTCTTCCAAACTGTTGCTGTGTCAGTACTACTGTATGTCTGCACCACTTGGACATTGATGAAACACCTGGAGAAAAAGCTAGACAGGAACTACACAAGGATACTGCATAATATTTTGAACAAATCCGGGAAGCAGCACTCCACAAAACATCAGCTATATAGCCATTTACCTCCCATCTCACTAACCATCCAAATAAGATGAGCAAGACATGTTGGGTACTACAGGAGAAGTAAGGACAGACTCATTAGAGATGTTCTCTTATGAACTCCTACACATGGACACACCAATGATAATCAACCAGCAAAACCTCTGTAGAGACATTGGATGCTGTCTAGAAGACTTGCCCAGAGTGATGACTGATAGGGACAGATGGTGAGAGTGAGTCAAGAGAATCCATCCTCTTGCCTCTCCTTGATAATAGTAATGATGATGTATATGTTTGCTTTTAAACATCAATTTTTTTCTAATCATTCTACTTTGCTTGGACTTTGGAAAATAATCTCTAATTCAGCTTTTGTGAGAAGGTTCAAAGTAATTAACTTTGCTCCAAATATAGATAATGTATGCCCATCAACGTTCATAATGACCATTAGATTAAGCTGAAGCTTAACAACTGAAAAATATGAGTGATTTGTTTATAGTAGTGAAGGATTGTGTGGAGCCAGACACATTTTTTGGATGTGTTCATAATCTCATTAAAATGTTATACAGACCAGTGGTAGCCAGATGAGCCATTAGACTGTGTTGCCAGAATGGGTTGTGCCCTTTCCCACCCACCAACCCTCTGTCCACTGTAGTTGGTCGCAAGAACATGTATTTACCCACCCCACCACATGCGCAGGATGTAAGACAAGGTCAATTTTTAAGCCAAGTTTAGCTGGTTTGAATTTAAGAGTTTTCTGTCTCTTAGACCAGTTGCCATACCAAGGTTAAAGAGCCCATTCTATCTTAACAACAACTGGAGAGAGAATAATTAGATTCATTCTTTTCCCAGTGGTTTTAGCACTATGTGAAATGCAAGCAACCTTACCCAGGATTTGAACTCTGGTTGCCGTATCCATTTCTTAGAATATAGACAGCAAAGTTGGGGTCACTTAGTTTAGCTGGAAAGCAAAGCATCACACCTGCTCCCCAGCGAATAAAGAGGAGGGGGCAATGTAATCTCTCTCTCTCTCTCTCTCTCTCAATCTAATATAAACAAAAATATCTATCAAATACAAATAATAAACACCTGATCTCTCTCTCTCTCTCTAATA
This sequence comes from Sepioteuthis lessoniana, assembly GCA_963585895.1. Classification (NCBI taxonomy): domain Eukaryota; kingdom Metazoa; phylum Mollusca; class Cephalopoda; order Myopsida; family Loliginidae; genus Sepioteuthis; species Sepioteuthis lessoniana. The sequence continues at coordinate 24,987 of CAUZXS010004534.1, read as the reverse complement.
CACACACTCACACATTCAAATTTAAACAATATAACACATCACTCAATAAGTCCCAGGCCTAACTAATAAAACAACAACTTTTAGCCAAAATTCAACTTTTTTATCAACATAGTCTCCTTCTTGAGTGATACACTGATTCCAACAATTCGATGTCTTTTTTGTAGAACAATTTGTCTTTGGCCTCAAAATACACCTCAGTTTCTGAAGGGAGCCCCCATGATTTTTTTTAGCCCATAAAGGCCTCTAAAGGCCTGAATCCAGTCCTGCCTATATGTCTTGTCGCATGAAAAGATTTATAATATTTATTATTACTTCTGTCCCATTATAGTTATTACATTTAGTTTTAAAAAATCTATAGTCAAAAGGACAACTATTATGGTACAGTGGTTGTATTATTATTATTAACTTAATGTTAAATTAAAACTCAATTTGTTTGAATTCTTTTATTTTTTATTTTATCTTCAGGCATTTGTCATTTGGGAAGAAAAGTTGTGCTCATTTGCTTGTTTCAGCCTCAGAATTCACGATGACTGTCTGGAGTCTTCTCACCTGTACAGGTAAGTTTGCATCTTTAATTGAATTAAATTTTCTATGAAACAAACCCAAAAAACTTACTCGGATACTTAAAAGAAGTTCACCTGTACAGCAAAATTAAAAAAAAAAACAACTTCCCCCCAAAAAATGTTAAAAAAATACTTATAATAAATGTTCAAACAAAACATATGGAAAAAAGTGTGTTTAAAGAAATACTACCCCCCCCATTTTTTTCTCCACAAAATATACCAAAATTATAATAAAAATGAAATAACATCAATTTACCTCAAAAACTGAACCGGCATTAAATGACCCCTTGTGGTTGATATGTCGTAATACAAAACAAAAACAAAAAATTAATTGAATTAGTTGCCTATAAGTTTGTAATATCAAACAATTCTGATAAAATGTTTCTAATTTCTGTTTGTAGATATTAGAGTTGATATTCAAATGTAATATAATTAAGGATGATGCTTATTTGTATTGATAAATTGTAAGTTGGCTAGAAAACTTTGAATGTAAGTGTAGGTCATCACAAAGGGCATATGCGTACATGTTGCTCAGGATTAGGCTGGCAGATTATTAAGATGACAGGTTGTTTTTGAAATTGTTGGTTAAAAGCTGGATATTGGAAAAGTAAACAAAGTGAGAATTGCAACTGGCTTAGGTATTGATGTCACACATGGAAGTTAAAGACACATGCTATTATCATGATTAGCTGATGAAATAATCAAGATATATTATATAAGCAAAGATTTTTTTTTTCAATTCAGTGGGAGTTCAGTCAGTTTAGAGCTGAGAGGCAGACAGTGGAGTTCAGTGCCCTCTGGATGAGGGAGAAGAGGGACAAAGAAATTGGAGTCAGGTGTTTATGTTCATCTGTCTCACATGCATGAGACTTTTAGCAGTTCTATGACACAAAAGTGTATCTCTTACTCTGTCTCTTTCATGTTGTGTTGACTGCTGTATGAAATGTATACTACAAAAAATAAACTCTTTTGTATTTTGAAGCCACAAGTCCATCTTGTATTTGAAGAGTATAACATCTATTAATGTTTGAGATGGTGTCAGGTTGGTAAGGCAACATTACACTAGTCTATCTGGTTCTGTAGTGTTACACAAAATCATATAAAAATTATTAAAAACTGCAATATATATATATATATATATATATATATATATATATATATATATATATATATATGGTAACTAGTTGTACGTTAAACACCGGACATATGGTAACTAGTACTTTAAACACCGGACATTGGCCTAGCGGTTAGAGTGTTCACCAATGGCCCAGGAGACCTCGGTTCAATCCCAGGTCGAGTCATACCAAAGACTTTAAAAATGGAACTTGATACCACCTTGCTTAACACTCAGCATTATAAGGTACAGTTCAAGGGTAAAGTGGAGCAATCCAGGGAATGGAGTAGCGCCCTCCCCTACACCTTGGTGTAGTAGCTATCGAAAAGGGAGCCTTCGGGTCACCCTCGACTATGGTCGCTAACTTTACTTACTTAGTTGTACTTTACTTAAAAATTGACCTTGTGTTGCATACATCCTGCTTGTTAGTTGGGCAGACTGTGCTCTCTCGCCTTGGTAGGATAGCCAGTCTAGGAGAAGAAATACTCTGGATTCAAAATTTGAGCAAGACAATGGGAAACTAGCTTAATATTTTCTCCTATCAGACCTCTTAAAGGGTCACCAGAGGTCAGAAATGACTCAATGGAACAAGGTGAAAATAAATACTCATTTTATCAGTAGTCTGCTAAACTATTCATATTTCTACATACACAGACAGTAGAGATGCTCATGGTGTAAAGGATATCATTGTAGGAAATTGACACAGCACTAATACTCTTAGGTAAGGTATGAATCCAACTTGCCTCCTTCCATCTATGGATAAATAGATGGGCAGACTGGGCTCTTTAGCCTTGGTTTGGCAACTGATCTAAGAGAAGGAAAACTCTGAATTCAAACCTGTTAAACTCCACATAAAAAATTGACCTTGTGTCACATCCTGCTCATGTGGAGGTGTTGGGTGAATAAATACACAGACAGTAAATGACTTTTTTTTATTTTCCTTTTACTCACTAACCATAATATAAAATTTTAGAAGAATAATAATGTTCACTTTCAGGTATTGTTGAGTATGATATTTTATTTTTATAATTTTCATTATCTTTTTTCTTTTTTTTTTTTTTTTTTTTTAGTTCTGTGGTCAGTCGACATCAGAGTATCTTGTTTGGTGACAGAACCTTTAAGTGAATTGATGGCAGCCTTTACAGAAAACAAAAGTTGTGAGTAATACTGGGGGTTTTTTTTTGGGGGGGGGGGTATAAAAAAGATGGTAAATCCTGTCACACAAATGTAAATTTGTGTGACAGGATTTACCATCTTCTGTGGCATAAGGACCCTTATCTCACATTTGATATTACAGTATCATAAGTAATATGGAGTTCAATATTACTTTTTGAAATTTAATATTACATCATAGTAGAGTTTAACATTACAGTATCATGGAGTTTCATATTGTTGGTATTAAGACATTTTATTTTACAGTATAACCAGATTCAATTGGCCCAGTCATCTGGAGCTGGAGAATACACCAACTACATCTCTGCAGAGGGATAAGACACTTCCTAACAAGTGTCCTGAATATGATACTAAACAATCTGATAGTGAGACTTCAGTTATGCTGGAGCTTTGGGGAATGCAGAGTATCATTTCATTGCCATTGCTCCCGGGTCCACTCTGGCACAGAATGGTTGCCCTTGATAGGGTCCTATCTATGGGTCAAATACAACTAAACTGTGTAATTATTCTAAACTGAATTGTTTGGAATAGAACTGTTTATATGAACAAAAAAGGATTTGGCATTAAATAACCTACAATTGTTGATATGCCATAAAACTAAACCAAATCAAACCAGATTCAATAATGGAGAGTTTTTTATGAAAATGTTTTAATTTCTACTTTCAGTATTTGTTTTCCGACCAGATGATATGAATCCAGTTTATGAAAAAAGTTCCATCTCAGAGAAATCCATTTCCTATGCAGCTTTTATTCCTCACTCTTCCTATAAGACAGATTTGTCTCCTCAGTTGCAGTGGCAGGCAAAATCACAACTTTACTTTATGAACAAAAGCCAAGAACTTCTAACCATTGTGGAGAATCCAGATGAACCTATCAGTTTAAAACGGCCTAGTTCAGTAAGTTTTCTTTTATTTTATCTTATCAATTTGTGAACTTATACACTAGGCCTCTTGAGTAATCACTCACCAACTTTCCTTAATGTTGTAATTGTTTTTGTTTTTTTAAAACAAAATGGCTTGGCAGTGTTGGCCAACACAAGAAAAAAAATGCTTTCACTACTGATTACAGCTTGGAACGAACCTCAACGTTATCTCTTTCTAGGGAAATTTTCAACATTCTAGTTCCTTTGGTTTGGTTTGTTTTCTCTGGATATGAGTAACAATGAATCTCCTACTTGGCGAACAGAACAAACAATCTGCATTCAGTCTAATGAGTGAGGGCTTAATTTCTTGAATAAGATAACTCACTGGTGCTGGTAACAACTGTAAAAGAGGGGGAGTGGATAATTTTCTGAAGGTGAAGAAAATGATCAGATCATTACAACAAGAAGAAATAAAAGAAAACAGCCATCTTAGACATAAAAAATGATTTTATTCCCATTTAGTTACAACTAAAAGAACCCTTCAGTCTTGGGCCTCTGATAAAAGTAAACATATAAGAACAGAGAAGATTTGTTGATTTTCAGATTTAATGGGGCTCCTTTGAACTAATTAGAAACAATTTAGAGTATTGAGGCCCCTCTAGTTGGAATGAGTCTTTTAAATTTGATATATCCTTCTTTTTTTTTTTTTATATAAAGATGGGTGTTGAGAGGGAACGAAATAATGACGCGGCTCAAAATTCTGTTAGCTCAGGAGCCTCATAAGGCCTAAATCCAGCTTTCCCTATGCCCTGACAGTATAAAAGCATATAGCTGTATCCACTTATTAAAATAGTAAATAAACACATTTACTTCCTATCACTGAGGCAAAAAGGACATTTAAATTTTATTACCTATTTGATTGTTCATTGCCTGATATTAAAACCTGTAGCTGTCTGTCCCTTGACATATTCTTCAACTCATTAAGTCTCATGATAAAACAAAGAGTAAACACATTTACTTCCTATTAATTTTAGGCAAAAGAGACATTTGAATTTTATTTCTTACTTATCTGCTTATCACCAGATTTAACTCTGTGGCATGGAGCATGGCCTTTTGAATCGACAGTTTTAGGCTTACTTGGCCTATCCTGATCATCAAGGTTCTTGCAACCCAAGCAAAATTTCTTGAGTCATCTGGTTACCGTGATTAAATGCACCTTAGTTAAACTCATAAAGCATAAGTTCCTGAATTAAGCCACATTGTGCATTTATTTGTGCAGCTTTCAGATCACAAACAAAGTGAAGCAATGCACATTTCAGCACTCCAACTACCATGATACTTTTTTTTTTTTTTAATGTTACTAATATATGATATGGTTGTATTCAAAATAAAAGTTTGATTTTATTTTTGCTTTCTTTAACTGCTTGAAATGACCATTTCATTAATTATCTGTAAATGATAAAACTTTCTCTTTCTTTCCCTATTTTTTTTTTTTTTTTTTAACCAGTCTGTAATTCCTGAAAATCTTCCTGAGAACATTTTTAGCATGGTTATAGGTAAACGGAGAAAAGTAGAACCAGAACCAGAACCAATGGACATATCCACACCTAATATGCCCAAGTATTCTTCACCATTGTTGACTGAGGTAAGTACTTAGGATCAACCCACCATCATACATCTTCTTTCTTTTCACACACACACACACAAATATTCATATATGATGGATTATACAATAAATAAGGTTAAGTTTGCCTAAGGATTTGGCAATAGGAAGCACTGTTTACAGTTGAGCCTTTTTCAAGGACATTAATAATGGGTCCTTTCATGCCCCAGAAGATTGCCAGCATAACCTTATTTACATTAATATATACATTATAATTGATGTGTGTATGTGTATATACACACGCACAGATTAATAAAAATATACACATTAATACAAAAATTTTTAATTGGTGTCTGTGCATATATATATATATATATATATATATATATATATATATATATATACACACACATTAATAAAAGCATACATTAATGCAAAAATTTATATTGTATATATATATATATACATATATACACATAAATACAATACATTATATACTTGCATATATATATATATATTTCTATATTGGGTGTGTGTGTGTGTATATATATATATATATATATATATATATATATATATATATATATAGTCATCCACAGGCAGACTGTATCATTGTATCACAACTCTTCAAGATTCTCGCAGCTGGGATTGAAACCCAGCTGACTCGTATACCAACCAAAGATTCTACCACAGAGACATGAGGAAACTAGCATAAGCAAAAGAATTTTAAACGCTCATGTATCACTTTTGTTTCATTTAACAGCTACCGAGAGCTCAATTCCTTTGGAGAGCCTTGCCTTACACAACCATTACTTCCTTCACTAGAGACCTCAACTCCATGGGTGTGGAGGAGCATATATATATATATATATACTGTTATGAACTGGAATGCTGTTAGAATGCATGAACAAAATATTCTATGCAAATCTATGGATAAGTCCTCAAAATGCAAAATTCTGGAATATAAGATCTCCCAAAATGAGCTTCCTAATATAAACCTTCAGACAGGTCACCAAATATGTACAAATCCAGAATATAATATATCTATATCCTGGATGAAGCCCACTAATAGAAATATACATCAGACAGGGTCTCAAATATGTTAATCATAAATATATTATCTAAATGAATATTCCTTCAACATCCCACAGAATCATCATTAACAAAATTACATAACAAGAATTTTTATTTGGTAAATGCAAATGATTTATAGAATGGCAAAGAGGATCAAAACATGAATAAAATAAACATTCCTATCATTTGTTATATGTAATGATACATGCAGATAGATGTTACAGTTTCATATGTGTATGCAATTATAATATATTAGAGCAGAGGGATTATCTAACAATCTTTACTTATCTCAAATATAATGCTTATATTTCAGTTCATTATCTCATCGGATATTTCACAAATGTCTTTTTCTCTTTTCTTTTACTTTCTTCTTTCACTTTCTGTAATCGACAGAAAGCTTAATCAATTTTCTCTTTTCAAAATTCATTTATTCTTTGATTATCATCGCTATGATCATGAATGGCTTCAAGATGAATCTTAGGATTTTCTCTTTCTTTTATCCCTAAGGTTTCTTCAATCTTGATCTATATGGTGGTTGCTCACCTTCAGTGAGTTGACTCTGTTATTTCTCTTCTTTTTTTACCAGGGCAATTTTGGCTTCTATCTCATTTTAAGTTATTAGTCCAACTGCCTTTTCTGCAACTCGTTTTTCTGGCACACAAAGATATAACTTTGACACCTGCCACCTTTCCTCTAATTATTGACTTCCATATTCAAATCATAATGTTGGTTTCTCTTTTTTGTGAAACTGGTCTAGGTTGGAGGAGGGTAAGTCTCATCTAGACTGTAACCTACTTTCAGTACAGGCTATCTTACTGGTTGACCCATTCAAGAAATCTGTGCTATCTCCACGGTTGGGCCGTGTATTAATGTCACGTAACAATACATTAATTAAAAAATATACTCATTAATACAAAAAATGTATATATATTATATTCAAGTGCACGTGTGTGTGTATATAATATATATATATATATATATATATAGAGAGAGAGAGAGAGAGAAGTATTTTGGCTACAATTTTTCATGTAGACCTTTTTAATGAAAAGATAACAAACAATCCTTTAAATCTTTTTATAAGCTTAATTTGTTTTTGAATTTGATGTCTTTGTATAGAAACAAAATAGTTTAAAACCTGTCCAATAATGTTCACAAAAGTAAGTTCCAAATAATTTCAACCAACATTGATCTTTGTCTGCAAATTTTTATATGCCTTTAACGCCTGGAACAGAAGCACAAACCTGTGATACAACATACAGTTAGAAATTTAAAATTTCTATCAATGCCATGATATATGTTTTAAAGTTGCTGACTGTAGTCGGGAACGACCCAAAGGGTCCCTTTTCAATAGCTACTACACCGAGGTGTAGAGGAGGATGCTGCTACTTTCCTTGATTGCTCTACTTTACCCTTGATACATACTTTATAATTCTGAGTGTTAAGCAAGGAGGTATCAGGTACCATTTTTTTGAGTCTTTGGTATGACTCTCAACCTGGGATTGAACCCCAGTCTTCTGGGCCATTGGCAAACACTCTACCCAATTCACCAATAGTCTGACCTTGTTAATTTTCATAACAAAAGTAAATTACCAAAGAATCAGTTCTTAACCATTCAGTGGCTTTTTTTCAGATGATTAACACTCCAACTGCCGTCTGTGCCCCCGTGTCATCTTTTGCTTGTCAGTATCTTCACAGTCTGTTGCATCAAAGAGATCAGTAAGTATTTCTTCCTGCCCCTCAGGTTTGGGTTTCAAATTCAGTTATGTTTCAATCTGGGCGCATCATAATTTTGGTTTCTGGTTAGAAAATTTTAAGCTTGGTGTATACTTTGTGTTGAAACACAAAGAAAGATTCATTTTAGCTAAGCTGACAGATACAGTGTAAATTTCATTTTAGTATCATACCTCCATAGTAAATCAAACCCTTTGATTAAAAAGCATGATTTTGGTTTTTGGTTTATCAACCATTGTAGGTTATTAATGCAAAATCCATTTTTATACATATAAACAGTTCTATTTCAAACAGTTTAGTTCTACTTGATCCATAGATAGGACCCTAAGACCCTATCAAGTGTTACCACTCCGGGCCTGAGTGGACCTGGGAGCGATGGCAATGAAGGGGTACTCTGCGTTCCCCAAAGCTCATGCATTACAGGAACCACACCATCAGATTGTTTTGTATCATATCCAGGACACTTGTTGGGTGGGATCTTACCCCTCTGCAGAGAAGCCGACTGGGCAAACATGATTTCAGAATTTTCAAAACCTGATATACTAAAATCATACTAACAGAAAATTTGGTGATTGTATCATTGTCTTTGAGTTATGGGAGACAGATGGACAAAAAAGACATTTGACAAATTATAATTAGATTATTAACAATGCATGAATTTACACAACCCCTCCACCATGAGCAGGATGTGATGTAACATCATTTTTTTTTTTTTTTTAAGTGGAATAAAGCTGATTTGAATTCAGATTTTTCCTTCTTCTAGACAGGTTGCTTAACCAAGGATAAAGAAGCCAGTCTACCCTTCTATTTACCCATAGCTGAGGCAAGAATAGATGGGTTCATAGCATTACTTCAAAGGGTAATACAAACGACTTTGTCCAGGATTTGAACTCAAATCATCAAAGAAAATGGACTTGTCAAGCTGAGTTCAAATCCTGAACAAAGCTGTTTACATTTCACTTAATGCCAATGTTTTTTAAGAAAGACATGAATCCATCTTTTCTTCCAATTACAAGTAAAATTATAGAGTAGATTAATCTTTTTAACCTTAGCAATTTTGTTTAGTTTCATTCATCTTATTTTTATATATGCTGATATTTTGTTCTATTTCATTTGTCAATGTTGCTGGCTAGCCCAGTTGGCTGGGGCTGTAGAATACACCAACTGCATCTCAGCAGAGGGGTCCTGATATGACATTAAACAATCTGATGGTAAGGCATCAGTAATACTGGAGCTTTGTGGAATGCAGAGTACCCCTTCATTACCCTGATAGGGTCCTATCTATGGGTCAAATAGAACTGTTTGACATTTAAACTGTGTACAAACAAATGACTTACATTAAATAGAACTGTTTGATCATTTGACTGGGTATCTACAAAATGTGTTTACAAATCATATATTTAATATACGTGTAAAAACAGGATTTGGCATTAAATAACCAACAATCAAGTCAATGTTGCTGGCATTTAAGCTGATTTTAACAGCATATCAATGACTATTATTAAATAGAAATAATTATTTGAAACTATATAATTATTATTACTATTATTATAGGAATACTTGAAACCATACAACTGTGTGCAAATTATTTATATTAGATAAGAATATTTGATACCATATAATTAAATTATTTGTGTTTAGGATTATCCAGTTAGTTTGACCTAAGTTGTTTCTTTGAATTATCAAATTCTTTTGTAAGTGTCAATGTTCCACTGATTATTTTAGATGGGTAACATAATAAATCTATTATAATATAAGGGTTAGTCAAAAGTTTTGCAGTATTGTAGTAGCATAAGGCACAGTTTGGCAGTTCCAAATGTTTTCGCCAAGATCACGATTAGGAACCACACTGGACAATGAGATACTGAGCTTTCCTGATATTCTCTGACTGCTACTTCACCCTATTTGCCTGTATGGCTTGGTGTACAGCCTATGTTCAAGGTTCTTGCAACCCAAGCAAAATTTCTTAAACCATTTGTTTACTGTACTGTGATCGACTGCACTTCTACCTTTTGCACAACAAATGTTTTTGGTGGCTTCCATGGCGTTACAGTGGCCCAGTTCAAACTAATAAACCATATGTTCCCAAATTAGACTACATTGCACATTATCACACATGAAGTGAAACAATATACCACATGTCAATGCACCAACTTCCACAATCCTACCAACTAAAATAGGTAAATTCCCAAGGGTTGAACTACTTCAGTCACATGATACATGTGCTACAAACTAACACATACTGAAATAATGCAAAACTTTGGACTCATCCTTGTAATATTGTTCTTTTTTTTCCTAATAAATTAACTAAACAGTTAATGTTAAAATTTTTCAGCTGATTTTCTAAGGTCAAAACTAGTTAATTATAAATAAAAAGTAATTAATTATAAAAAAAAATATTTTCTTGTTAATTCCATCAGTTTTGTTCCAGTTTACAATATTTAATGGATGCAATATCTACAGATTGATTTTAACAGCATATCAACCCATCAGAGGTTATTTTATTCTTAGAGATTATGAAATCACATTCATTGTATATTTATATTTGTTGTTTTTTGCATACATTTAACAGCCAACACTTCAGCCTAAATGCATTAAAGTGTAGGCCGTTATAATGCAATATATTTAGGAAGAAGTTAATATTGACTTTATTTTATTCCAGGTCTGTTATGACATCCTAACATCTGGGCAGAGTTTGAGAATTGTCATTCAAGAATCTAGATTTCTCAACCTGTCAAATTGTTGATCAGAGAAGATCAATTTGTCATCAGAAATGATCTTTAAGAAATCACAGAGACAGTTGATAACACAATGTATTATATAACCATTATTAATTTATGATAAGTATTTTTTTAAATCTAATTCTAGTTGCTTTTCATTACAGCTATTCAGATGTCATTCTGTAACCATCAGTAAATAGGGAACATCAGAAATAGAGAATAAGCTTCATTCGGTCAGTTTGAACGAGCTCCTGTCTGGATGAAGACAACAAAGTCTTTATTCCGTACTACTCTATCATTGCCAACTTCGGTTTAACAAGAACTTTATTTGAGGCATGAACCCTAATTCTTTGAGATGACGTTATCATTTTAGCTTTTCATTTGCTAATATTGATATATTCCTCTTGTGAAGTGCAGTTTCTCCCTGAGACATGTTTCTCTTTGTATATATCTTGACAACAACTGACAACTCGGTTATCCAAAGCATTGGTCTTTCAAAACTTGCAATGACTACAGACCAACTTCCTGCAACATAAGGATGAGTTTTGTTTTTTGTTTTTTTTCTCTATAGAGGGGTTCAGTCCTATCAATGAACATAACTCTCTTAAGGGTGTCAAGTAAGGCAGCACACCTTGCCTTTAGGCAAACTGAGTTTCATCCAATCCTATTCATTTTTAGCATGCTCACAGCTAATACTTATATCTGAAAGCTGTTTTATCTGCCTCCTGAGGACCTGGTACAATTACTGACCTATTTGATCCATAGCTAGGACTCTAACCGGTACTAAAGCTATGGGTCAAAGTGGACCTGGAAGTAATGGCTACAAAGGGGTGACTTCTCGCTCTCTTGAACTAAATAACTTGAGCCTCTCCAACAGATAACTCCTAATAAGACTCAAATTTACATGCCTTTAATTTTGAGAAGCTTTGAGCTTCTTTCTGATCAACACATTTTATTGATAGCAATCTGAGAAAGTTGCAATGGAAAGCAAGTAAGATTAAAATGAAAGAAATAGCAGTCAAAAATTAATAATGGCTGATAATACTTCATCTCATAAAATAAAAACACAGATAATACAACTAAAGTGTATATAAATTGTTTTTTGCTCTTTTTTTTTTTCTATTTTTCTAAAATGGACATGCAAATTGAATAAATGGAAATTATTTCTTAACTGGTTTTTGTCTTTGTTTTTCTTTCACATTTTTTTTTTTTTTTTGCTTTCTTTGTTTCAAGTGTACACCTGGTATTTTATTAAGAGTCCCTTTACAGTATATATAGAACTACAAGGGTCTTCAACTGATGGGCTAGTTATAGATCCTCTAGCAAAATGATCAGTTTGGCCTTGGGTGTACATTTTGGTAAATTGCTCCCAAGTTATAGTAACCAGGATTTCTAGATTCTTTTTATAGATCTAATTTCATTTTAGTTTAACCATGGTCCCTAAAGCTTGTGCACAAATTGGTAATAATCAAGAGATACTTTTTCCTAAAATGAATGTGGATTGTGGTTGATTTTAACAACCAAAAATACATTTAAAAAGAAACAAAATGTACTTCAATTTATACCAAATCATGTATGTCTTTACTGTCATCTCTTGCACGAGCAAGATGCGACACAAGTTCCATTTTTAAGCAGAGTTAAACAGGTTTGAATTCTGAGTTTTCCTTTTAGACCAGCTGCCATACCAATGTTAAAGAGCCTAATTTGCCCTACTATTTACCCATAGCTGGAGGGATAATAATTGGATTCATATCTTTCCAAAGGATATAATTGCTAAATCATGTAGACTAGTTGCCAGATATTATCATATTTACCAACCTCTCCGCTCGGGTAGGATGTGACACAAGGTCAATTTTTTTAAGCGGAGTTTAACAGGTTAGAATTCAGTTTTCCTTCTAGACTAGTTGCCTCACCAAGGCTGAAGAAATCAGTCTGTCCTACTATTTACCCATAGCTGGAGGGAGAATAATTGGATTCATGCCTTTCCCAAGGGTATTAGTGCTATGTGAAACGCAATCAGTCTTGTCCAGGACTTGAACTCGTGTTGCCGTGTCCATTTTCTATGACGATAACCATTACACCACAGGCACCTCCAATTGCCAGATATTGTACACTTAGCAGAATTACTGATAGGGTATAAAGGCCACTAGTGATGTGTTGTTCACATACAACCTATTCAGAATATATGGGCCATTTAAATGAATAAACAATGTTTAAGTAGATAATGCAAATTTAGACATCTTTCTTAAAAAAGAATTTATTGAAATGACTTTTGGTCTTTAAGCAGAGTCTATGTACACATTTAAAGGAAATGGATATTACTGGAAAAATGGAAAAAAAACTAGCAAAATATCCCAAGTATAGTAGAAATGTTGAAATGTTTCAAGACCTTTTCCAAGTTCATAGAATCTGGGTTTAGCCATATACATTATTTACTAAACAAACAGAGAAGCACTTTAAACATAGAATGTGTGGATTTTTAGCTGAAACTCACAAGACAGAAACTTAATATTTGTGATCTTGTCAATACCCATCAAACTCATCCTTCCTGCTGAAAAAAATAATTCAAGAATTAAAGGTGCATTTGCATTTATAATTTACTGATTCTTTCCTCATGTAAATTAGTTACGTTTTGTAATTTAATATTCAGCTAATTTATTTGAGAGGAAATGGAAATTGAATTTGGTTACAAGGAGTACATCTAGCAAAGTTTGAGAAGTCTTGCACTAGGACTTTCTCTATGGTAACTTAATATATTTTGCAAACCATGGAGTAGTCTCCCTTATTTTACTGACATGGTCCAAAAGTTGCTTCCATTACTACTGAGCATCTAGCATTTAAGAGGATGTTTTTGGTTTGTTTGTTTTTTTTCCCCCTTCAAATCTTTATCCAAGTCATAAATCTAGTACAGGTTTGCACAGTTTTTTGCTTGTTTGTTTATTTTTTTTTTTTTTTTAAACCAAAATATTTTTTTGATTTTTCTTTTCTTTCTTTTTTCATTAAATTTCATCAGGGCGTTTAAATATGTGATGTTATATCTTCTGAATTTTATTTAAATTGAGAAGATACACTACATATTTTAACGCCCTGATGAAAATTCAACTTAAAAATAAAGTTTAACATTGTCAAATAATTCAACCATAAATAAAATCGTCTTCAGAAGATGAAAGAGGTGCCTCTTTTTTATTTATATATATATGAGGCACCTCGGGTAGTGTAATGGTTAGCAAGCTAGACTAGCAAACCTACACGAGTGTGCTCGAATCTCATTTGGCTGTCCCATTCATATGGCCTTGTGCCACATCTAAGCAAAAAGCTTAGTAAATTACTACGATATATATATATATATATATATAGTACATTACCACAGCAGGATGTTCAGAACAAGTACCCTACATTTTGTTGCTTTGAAAGAAGAATCAAAATTTCTCAAAAATGAGCCTAGAAAGTGAATCGTGATCTGTCCTTCGGTGACATTAGAACGCCTGGTGGGGTGTAATAATTAGCAAACTAATAAATAGGGGTATGTGTCACAATTTCCTCAGCTTATCCTCTCACACCAACAATTCAAAATTATCCTATAATTTTACAAAAGTCTCTCTCTCTCTCTCTCATGCAGTTGAAAGTGACTGATGGTTCGTTTTTTTTTAAGAAACTAAAAACCCGTAGTTTCAATTGGTTGTTCAAGTTTCCTCACAGAAGCTTGAAAGACTCGAGAGTGAAAAGCATCATCTATCCAGATTTCAATGAAAATGTTCGGTGTTACTGATAACAGAGATATACGAACAAAACTTCTTCGTTATGACAAAGAATTAAGCAACGTCCGACCCAAAGAAATTAAATTTCGAAGATATTTTGAGAGTTATCAACTCCATTTTAATTTCAGTTTCCCGCAATGATATTATGACAACTTGTCGAAAAGAGACGTAATATTTTTCGCTGGATTTGAAGGTGACAGTTTTTTAAAGTAAAAGTCAAGGTAAATAAAACGTGTGTGTGTGTGTTACTTTTACTTTATTTTTTTCATAGTTTAGAAGGTCTTAAAGAAAATTCTATCATCAAAATTTTTGTGTGACGTGAATATTTGATGAAAAATCTCTTTGAAAATCCAAGAAATTTTAAATTAATATTGACTTACACATAATTT
>CAUZXS010004534.1:0-5000 GCA_963585895.1 Sepioteuthis lessoniana | reverse complement strand
TATATACATACATATATATATAAATACATAGAGAATACTTAGTCCAGTTAAACCGGAGTTAGGAGTAATTCCATCAGGACAAGAAAATATTCGTGAATATTTAAATCTTCCTGGTAAAGAGCTCAATGTATCAATTATACAGAGCAATAATTTCATTAAGAAAAAAACAACGAAACCAATCACAAAGGATTATAAATTTATTTCAATCCTGTTACGCATTTTTGAAATTTTCAAAAACACGAAAAAAAATTAACAGGACTTCATCAGATCAATTAGATAAAAAAACTAGAGTAGACACATGAGAGTGGGAGGGGATAGAAGAGTGAGAGGGGATAGAAGAGGGGTGAAGAGTTATCTCTTCATTGAGCCCACTTCCGTTTTAAATTTAAATTTACGGTTGGCAATGTAGTACATTTATTTTAAAACAATTTTTTAAAAAAAATTTTTCTATAGACTTAAATTACAGATATTTCTAATTAGATTTAAATTTTAATTAATAATCTCACGTAAAGATGCAGTAATAGATATATTAAAACAAAAACAAATATTTAATTTGCTTAAATATTTTAAAATTTCAAAAATTTCAAAATATCAGTTACATTTTTTATGCATAGTACATATATATTATATGCTTTTTCATAATTTTCTATCTAATAATTTATTATATTTATTCTCAAAATTAACTCTCATTCTCAAATAAATTTATGCTTTATAAAAAAATTTTTTTACTTATTTAATTATTTATAGTTTAAATTTGGCCCTATGTCTACACCTGGCTATTAGTTCATTTCTCTTATTTAGTAAAATTTTTGGCTCAGGAAAAAGCAAAATGTGGATCTTTTCTTCAAGACATAGATTGCACCTACTATCGAAAGATTTTGGGGTACTAGATCTTTTCAATATGGACCATTGAATGTCAGGGGTTAACCCTTTATTTTTTAATCCCCAATAATGTTTTGATAGAGCAGTTTGATTTTTTTGATGCTCATGGGAAAAGGAATATTTATGATTTCCATATCTAATCTTGAAATTAGTAGAAGAAACGCCAATATAATATTTCTTATCACTTATGTCCTCTTTTGGATAAATAATAGCTTGATATACTACATTATCTAAACTACACAAACCATTCATTGGACAATCACTTTGAGATTTACAATTACATTCTATTTTTTTACTATTAATGTTATTATTATTTACTTGGTTATGAAATTTATTAATTAATTTATTATTATGGCTATTTATTATTTGAGAAATATTATTAGTGCAAGAATAACTTATTTTCAAGGTTTTCCTATTAAATATTTTATGCAATATATTATCTTGTTTAAAATGTTTATCTATCAGTCTCAAAAAATATTTACCTACATCTATATTGGCTAGTTTACAAAAAGGGGGGTTAAACCATATAATTTTCCTTTTTCTATTTTTTTGAACATAATTATTATTTTCTTTAGTAAATTCAGTTGTTATATTTTGTTTTAAATACCTAAAATCCTCCTTAAAACCACTATTTTTAAGGGCTTCTATATATCTTTTACTACTCTCTTTGAAAATCTTTTCATTTGCAGATAGCTTACCTATTCTTAAATTTACTGCTTTTGGGATTTGCTTGATTATATTTTTAGGGTGATTTGAATTAACATTAATGTACGATGGGTTCTGATTGGGTTTTATGAAAGGTTTATAGGAATTATTAGATAGATCTAAAGTGACATCCAAGAAATTGGCTATTTTAATATTAGATGAGATTTCTATTTTAAATCCCAAAAACTTAAAGGCCCTTATAATCCTTTTTTGTATGCTAGAGCTAAGAGGCCCATTACTATTTGGGATATATAATAACCCATCATCTCTATAAAGACCTACTTGCTGAGGACTAATAATTCTAGTGAGTATATCTAATATATATAATCCTACAAGGTCTGCTATTTGGGAGGAATCATACCCCCCCATTGGAACGTCAAAATTATCTAATCCATTTTTTACCCAAGTTGAATCGTTATTTTTTAAAACAGTTTTCCTACAAGCTAATATTATTTCGTATTGTTCAACAGTTATATCTATATATTTACGGGCATAGTTAATGCTATCTATTAAAATATTTTTTGTTATGGAAGGATAGAAATCGATGATGTCAAATTGTATAAAAGTAGCTTTACTCTTATTTTTTATCCTTCTAAACCATTCAATGGTCTCATAAGAATTCTCCCAAAGATTGCAATGGTTAGCCTTTTTTACACTATTGACAATATTTTGGATAATAAATTTAGATATCCTACCTAACTCTGTTTTAGAGGGGTTAATCAGTCTGGTTGGCAATTTATTTTCAAAATTTGGTTTATGATCCTTAGATAGAATATAAGCATCTTTCTTTTTAAATTTTCCTAACCTATCCTCAATTTGCAATCTACTAGCAAAATTAGAAGTATCCTTATTTATTTGTTCAATAGTATTAATATAGTCTATTTTATAATTATTAGTAATTTTGCTCTTTAAAATTTCTTGATATTTAGAGGGTTTAATTTTATATATATTTTTTGATTTATCTGACTTCACCCATATATAATTAGACTTTTTTACTTCCTTTATATCTTGGCTTATATACATGTATATATGTATATGTTGTAAAAAGAAGAAAACTGAAAGAAAAATACATATAAATGGACGAGAAAAATTTATCGATAAATATTAGTAAGGGTCAATCAACTTGTTTCGACCAAGACGAATGAAATTACAGAAATTTCAGGTAGAAGGTATTTTACATCACCTTCTGGGTGGGAATTATGAATTTTGAATAATGGTTTGAACGATATAGAAAAAATATTCTAAAAATATTTGAAAAATATTACGTCTTGAAACGCAATTTTTAATTAAAAGTTAACGAGAAACACAGCATCTATAAAAAGTCGATTTGTAGAGGTAATTTACAAAGCTTTTTTGCTTAGATGTAGCACAAGGCCGCATGAATTGGGCACCCAATGAGAATCGAACTCACTCGTGTAGGTTTGCTAGTCTACCTTGCTAACCATTACACCACCCGAGGTGCCCCGGTTTGTAGAGGTAGAGAATGAAAGAAGAGAACGAAAGAAAGAAAGAAAGAGAAGGGAAAAAGGAAGAAAAAGGAAATAACATCAAGAAAAGCTGAAATATTTTGGAGAGATGGAGTCACTTGGAAGATGGATAGAAATATCTGTTTAATTATCGTTGTATGAGTTGAAATCTTTCAACATTATTTTGGCTAGATAAGGTGATATTTTATAAAATCATGATCTTAGTTGCATGGTATTATGATGTGAAATAGCGGAAGATTCTATAACTCAATGTTTGTTTTTATACATGAATGAATGCAATAATGTTTAAATGTTTGAAAGTAAATGTATGGTTAGTAAAGATAACAAAAGCTTTTGAAAAATTGCCTTCGAGTGAACACGCAAACCATTGCTCCTAAACCGTATTTCCACTCGTACTGGACGAAATAGCCGTGGCTTCGGTCCACCTAACACACGTGCTAATAAAAACTATAAAACTAACCTGTTTCACTACGGTCTGAATGCAGCACATGGCCCCTGTCAGTGGTTGAACAATCCAACGCTTTGCGAACAGTTATTTGCAATGATTTGGACGTTTATACAGACCTTAGACGATGACACAGATCCAGTAATACATTATTTCATGCAATTTAGCAAATGTTGTATCGTATGCTGACAAAACGAGACACGTGGTGTTCCATCATGTGTATTTTTGCCTAATTCCTTCGCACGAGCAGAATACGGAATCAAGTCAATTTTAAGAAGCGTACATCAGGTTTTTCTTCTCTTAGATCGTTTGCCAGACCAAAATTGAGGCGCTCAGTCTGCCCTGCTATTTGTCCATTGATGGAGGGAGAATAGTTGGATTCATAAATTTTTCAAAGGTATTAGTGCAATGAAGGTGCCCGTGGTGTAATGGTTATCGTCACAGGATATGGACACGGCGATACGAGTTCAAGACTGACTGCATTTCACATAGCACTAATACCCTTGGGAAAGTTATGAATCCAATTATTCTCCCTCCAGCTATGGATAAATAGTAGGTTCTTCAGCCTTGGTGAGGCAACTAGTCTAGGAGAAGGAAAACTCTGAATTCAAACCTCTTAAACTCCGCTTAAAAAAATTGACCTTGCGTCATATCCTGCCTGAGCTGAGGGGTTGGGTAAATAGGATGAGTGCAATGAAGAATGCAAACATCTCTCTCTCTCTCTCTCTCTCTATATATATATATATATATATATATATATATAAATGCTGTTAAATGCTGGACAGTTCTTAAAATTCTACCGTCATGCAAATCGTTGGATATCATTCGGAGTTTGTTGACTAGAAAATTAGTCATCATGTGTATGGCAATATCGTGCTGGAACTGAACACCACCAACCTAATGTGTTTGTATCAATCATTAGCGCAAAGAATTATTTTCTTAAGGGAATCGGCGGGTCAGGGTTGGTTACTGTTACCATCATCTCTTCGGCTCCACGGAAGTGTTTAAGAGGCAAACACTATGCCAGTGATGAAGAAGAAGTAGCTCAAAGAACAGTCCACAGAATTTTATCCCCATGGATACATGCTCTTTTTCAAAGGTGTAACATTACTATTAAGAGAAACGATGACTATGTAGAGAAGTAGGGATGTGATCTACAGGGGACTGGCTTTCTTTTGATGTATTATACATTTTCCTGTGTCGGTAATTATTCCTGTTCATTACTTTTTGACTCAGCTGCGTAATTTTAAATGCATTTCTGTATAAAAAGAAAAATTGTGATCCATTAGTTTTAAATGTAACATTTTTCTGACCAACTCATTTACTTAAAAAATAAAAGAATTGACTAAACTTATGATGGTTGAAACGATTGACAAGTATAGTCTTGTCAATCGTTTCAACCAGGAAGTACTAATCAGATTCAAAAGCGACACCGAGTGGGCTGTTTTACTAATGCACTAATGAGAAACTCTCCTAAAAAG